>DWME01000052.1:0-52668 GCA_018244795.1 Parelbella ahira ahira | reverse complement strand
CTCCAAAACTTATCACAAAAAAGTTTTCATTTATTGTTTTCAAGGTAATCATAAATACTGACTTTTTAAATATCCTCGTGGGAGCCAGAACTCTCTGAATCTGATTGAATGTAGACCCTTTAGTCGAGGTGTTCTGTGATAATAGTAAAGGTTTAATTATATTCATATAAAAACTAAGAAATGATAACCGTTTGGTATGGTTCAATGTACGAATCTGTTATCTATGTACGAATCTGTTATTTAATACAACACAAGGTTTTCCATGTGCTTGTTCACAAAAACCCAGCACCGAACTATGCCTACACATTTTATCGTCATCATCAACCTACTGCCGTCCACTGCTGGGCATAAGCTGCTTCAACAGCACGCCACTAAGTTCGATCTTCAGTTCTTCGCTCATACACAAGATATACGAGTACATGTTTAATACTACACAAACTCTATCAACGAGAAACTGAGGTCGATTGTATAATAGGATTCTTAAGCAACACTCCGTGTCACTTTTTATACTGTCAACTCTTAAAAACGTTATTATTTTTACAAAAAAAAAAAGAAAGAAATAGTATAATTGAATACGCAGCGGTACAGTAGGTTCAATAAACGCCGGTCACGAAGCGACGCTTATTTCGGAGGCCGGCACTTTTTTAACGCACTTTCCGTGGCCACATTAATTTCAACGCGACTTTTTAGCTGCTTTTTATCCCGACATAATTAAAGGTACGTTGGTTAGGTGTAAAAACTGGTAAGGTAATGACATTTTAATTGTCCGAGTGATTACTGGGCGTCGCCGGTGTGGCTCTGTCGCGTAGTCTCATCCTGTTATTACGAATAATTGCATTATGGTTCGTTACGGAGGAAAAAATGTAAGTAGATTTAATTGACATATTACATTCTTTGTTCACGCCTAACACGTGTGCGGTTCACACGCAGTGTTCGGACATATCTGTGTGTACATATGTATGTACGAGTATCTATGTACATACATGCGAAGACGTAATGCGTAGGTACTGCAATTGGACTATAGTTCGTATGATTCCTCTGATACATTAAGGATTGATATGGGAAACAAAATATTTCATATAATAATTTTATTTTTATATAAGTCCTTTGTAAGCTCAATATTATTCATAAAATGAAATAACTTTCAATAACTGGACAACCCTAATATGGTTGGTGATTGCAGAAGGTCAACGAAACGAAGGAAATCCCCTTAAGTTTTTATTTTACGGATTTAAGCTAAATCAGCGGCCGTTCGGCAGATTTACAAAGCAGGGTTTCAGAAGCTCTTCTATTCTTCAAGTTCATTGTTTTTGTAATGATGCATCAATTTATAATTAAGACATTTAAATAAGATTCAGATAAAACCTTATTTTGACGCCGTACTTTTAATAAAGTTTATTACACTAACAAAACTAAGCAATAAAACAGATGAAACGATAAAACGATTTACAAAAGCAAGTCAAAGCTACAAAAATTATCACCACAATCATAACATCCCACGCGGCCCGAACACAAACGGTACAGCTCGGAATTTCATTGTGGGCAAAAAAGAAATTTAATCATGAGAAACAATAATGACAATCGCCAAGAAATTAGACTGAGTAAGTACAGGAGCCATGCGACTCAGATTTTTGAATACTGTCCAGGATCAGCGTCAATCATAATCAAACTCTAAGACGAGCAGAGTAAAGTACATTTTGGTACGTTACAGTTTGATGATTTCACCATTGTTAAGGCTGTATGACTATCAATTATGTCCATAAGTAGGAGAGAGCGCCTTGTGATTGAACAGTAGCTGCATTCGTTCATTTCATTCGGTCAGTCCGACGATTGAAAATTAAAGAACGAATATAATTTGATACACATTTAGTGGTGTGAAAGCGCACGTAGATGTTGTCGTGGAATGTTTAATTAAATGCATGACGATATTATTAATTACCGAAAATAAATGTAATTAAGTTAAATTCTGCATTACTTTTGTACATTCCATTTCATCAATTAGTATGCAAGTCACTGTCGACTCAAAAAAAATATTTTGTTCTATTTTCTTATGGCTATGATTAAATATGAAATATATTAAATATAGGTAATTACAGTACCTTTATGAAAATAAAAAATGTATTTTAACAATAATAATTTTGTGTTAATTGTATTTTCTACCCAAGTGCGTATTTTGATATAACGTGCCTACATCTGGCACGCATTCCAAATTTAAATTCTAAGACAAATATTTCATTTACCTTTGAGATACATAATATAATAAATAAATCCAATAAAAATACACTATATTATTGTAACTAAAGCAATAATCTAATTTGATGTCTTTGTAGGCTTTGCAGGGAAGAGAGCAACTTGATTTAAAAGTCCACAATTTTGCTTCAGTTTGATACTAATAATTCTTGTATATTCTTGGACCAATAATACTGCTATCTACTATATTAAATATGACAAAAATTTACAACTCAATAACAACTGCTTAATAACAAAATTAATATCTGTTAAAATAATTCTTCCTGTAATAATAAAAATAATAATTATCGAGCCATTTATCATTGCACTGTTGGAATATGAATCTTCCTATAGAAATAAAAAAAATAATCTACCTTGCGTGCACATCACTAGGCAGCGCATTAACACGTCAGTAGTGAGATGATAATGGCAGGAGCCGTGGCCCACTTAATTGATATAATAACTTCCTGTGTCAAAATAACAAAAGAGCTGAACAGCGCGCTATCGCCGGAGCCGGCTCTCGGCCCGTCGAGTGCGCATTTACACAAACAATACCGAACAGTACTGATTACATATAAAAGTAATGTACTTTCTTTCTTAATTCGATATCACGCTTTAGCACGCTGCTTTTTAAGCATGTTGCTTAATAACGGTGTATTTTATATGCTTCACAATTACAGTTTAAAATATTTGCGAATGTCGATGGACGCACGTACTGTGTGCGATTAAGAATTACATGTCTTCACTAAATATATCAGATACTGGCTGACGGGGAAGTCAGAAGGCGCTAAAATCGGCGCCTATATAAATGAGAGTGATAAATGGAACAGAAGAGATATTTGGCAGGCGGTGCACACTGCTTACGCCTTAAAGGACCAGGCATAATAGAATAACAATAATGATATTCTTCTGAATTGGAATTAAAGTAAAACATGATTATTTTTTATTGTTTATGACGGTATAGTACAACTTACGACGGGAAGTAGTAGGCGGTGTAAGAAGCTGTGTTCTGCAATTCCCAACTCACATGCCCAGACTGGTGATTGCGAGTAAAAAACTACTTAGGGCAGACCTACATATGTCACGCAGTGGACGTAGACAGATTGTTTATGATAATGAGGTCTAGAGCTGGTACCTGAGCTGAATTATATACCTTAACATTTGCGATATGCACTTTAGGAGCTTAAAGGCTCCTATATACATATTTTAATGAAAATTCATATTTGCAATTACATTAACCCCACACGGTTCTCATCAATACCACGAATAGTGATTGTTCCTAGCTTACGAGCCGCTGTGGTTTTATACGTACAGTTAAAATTAGAATCATTATCTATTGTGAACCCGTCGGTCAAAGCAGCAATAATAATTGCGTGCCGAATAAGGTTCACGAGTTTAACACACAAATTCCAGTGAACGTACGTTATTGTTTGAATGTATTCAATTCGATGTGAGTAACGGGAATGATTAAATGCGTTGATGCTAGTACCTACAAGCTTTATTATTATATCACCTACCCAGGGATCATACAGGATTGGCAGATAGCACCAAGTGGCACATATCTCTATCCTTGCAAACTTGGCTTGCTTCTTCTATATACATCACTCTCTTCTTACAAGCGTCGTGGTTTCAGAAACTTCTGACTTCATAATCATCAAGTATGTGAACTACTTGGTCTAAACAGGTGAGTCTAATTATCTCATCATCATTATCAGCTAGTCATCGTGCACAGCTGGACACAGCTGGTCCACATCGGGCCTCTCCAATAGGAGTCCACTGAACTCGCTGGTAACTTTAGTAGTATAGTAGAATTTTGTTCATTTTATCAACAAGACAAATTTTATTATAGGTACAAATAAGTAAAGTTTCCAACTACGCAATAAATGAGCACAGAATCAGTTTTGATACTTGAACCCTTTACAGTGCACGTGTGATCCGACCTTGAGCCTTAATATACAAAGCCTTTAATTACCTTTGTCTAGCTCGACGTGTGTCCACACGTGTTCCATACGTACAGTAGGTATGTGTCACAGAGTATATACTGAATAGACATGGCATGGCTTTAGATTAGGTTTTAGATTGACTTGAAAGACAATATTATTATTCTTAATACATTCTGTTCAGCGTTAGTCATGCGTCTACTGTACTTTAAATAGTATATCTACTTATTCTTTTGGGAAACCAATATTTGGATGGACATCTAAATTCAGATGTCAATACTTCATCTTTTCTTTTACTCAAGTCGCTTTTCTCCGTCTCAGGCTAAGTTTTCACTCTTAGTTCACCCCGTAAGGGACCTGGAGTAATGTTATGATTTTTAAAAACGACATACATACTTCATAGAATTAAGAAATGTGTATCACCGCAACAACACTTACTTTGCATATCTACACACTGTTTAATCTATGGTAATTTAAATTTGAATGAAGTTTCATAAAGCCTTTGTAGAGTCCATAAATAGGTCACGTACTCAGTGTCACATTGTTATTGTATAAGATTGCAAAGTTATAGGATCGAATGAAACATTTCCGTAGCTCTTATTCAGATATTATAATGTTTACACCGTATTTGTCTGTAGTTAGAAAAAAAATGACATCGTCTTCTTCAGCTCTTTCATCTTTAACTGTCGGACACGGGACTTCTTTTAAAATGAGAGGGTTTGAAACCCCACGCTGGCTAAGTGCTGCTTGGAATTTCACAAGTCCTATAGAACATTTAAGTGTTTTAATATAGAGTTATATAATAATTAATGTAACAGAGGAATTAATTAACAAGCTAATAATAACATTCATTTTATACTGTCTTATATGTTGATTATTCATATCGTTGACTTCTAAAGATTTTTCTTTTTTAGAATCATTCTTGATTTTTTTCTAAGCTTATCGTCTTTTTAATATACAAGGTTCATCTTATTTTAAATGATTGCTACTATTAATATTTGTTACGGTATCGTTATTCATGTATCAAGTGAATAAAAAAGTTAAGTATGTCAGTTTAGCTTACTATTCGATATTCCTGTAAGCCTATCAGCGACATCCAGTAAAACAATACACTAGATATTGAAAAAATTATTAGGATTTTGTTAACGACTATAGAATATAAAACCGTTTTTAATTAATGTATTTATATTTTTCTGTTCATTTGTACATTTTGATAATAAAAAAGAACCTCATAAATTAAAAGTGTACATATCATCAATTTCCAATGATATCGCTAGTTTAATAACTCCCTTCTATTTCCGTCTCATTTCTTAAAAAGACACTGAATGAGGATTATGTAAAAAATCTTAAGCTGCTTATACATATGCTGTGGACAGTTATTCAATACAATGAAGTGCTGTACGACAACGGCGAATTACAAGAAAGTCATTATCAAATTGTGTATTTACAGTATGATAAAACCAGTGCCGTGAAATTACATGCAATAAGTGTTAATTTTACGAAATATCAAAATATACGGATACTACCTACTTAAGTTTCATTTTAAATTCTCAAACACTTAGCACCAATTACAATAAACCAACGTGCTTATACAAATATGTTCGTAAAACGGTATAATTATAAACCTTATGTCAACGGCATAAAGACGTAAAAAAGTTAATGAATGGTATAATGATAATGTGGAGATCGCTAGAGAAAGGGGAAGGCGTGTTTCTTGATAAATTACAATAGAGTTTTAATGTTCCCAGCGATTAGGTAATGCATTTATAATTTGTTTGTTTTATTGTCTACTTTGCATTTTATTGTATTTAATTGAAGGCAGTTATACACTTGAGTAAGTTTTTTTAGGGTTCGTCTATACAACAGTTCTTTAAGTGGTCATAAGATATCGATTAATTATTAATACTACTAAACAATTGATGTTATTATGAAAATAAAAAAGTGTCTAAAACCGTGCTGGTATAGAGAGTGATGAGTGTGGAAGAAACAGGACAAGAATAAAGATATTTGGCACTCCATGCTCTCCACCTATGTACTTCGTAAAGGACTTGGCTTGAAGATATGTAAGGTATGTATTAAAAAAGCCAAAAAGCCAAATTTGAAGGCGGAGAACAAAACTCGATTGTTTTAATTCCAGAAAACCTATGTCTAGCAGTGGACTGGGATAGGCTGAAGATGTTAATGAGTATTTAAAAATTTACTATCTTTTTGTTATTTAACTAACTTCAACTTCAAGAGTTAACCTCACTACAAACATTATTATCCGCATTTGCCATTACTTAACCACACAATATGAAACCATTGTGACACCTACAAGAGCTTTTGCAAGCAGTCTGAGTGCTTTTTTCTCTAATTCCATATCCACCTCCATTTGCAACGAATAGTCAACGCATATTGACAAGGTTTTTTGACTATTCTAATATTTGTACGGAACCCTCGTATCTCTAGAACAATTAGACACGAGGTTTTTTTATTAAACACGCGACCCCTCTTGTGTAGGCGTTTAACATAAACATTAATAATTGTAATAAAACTTCTTGTAATTATTCACGGCAAATGTTTAACTTTATAACATTTTCGATTCGTATCAACGACCATCAAAATAGTTTGAAATAGCGTGCAACGTACTTCAAATTATGTCAGTAATTTACACGAGTATTTAAGTTATAAAACTTAACAATACTTTGATATATTTTGATCGTATAAAACTTTTTAAATAAATAATCATATCTGTGTCATATATTCATATCTACTATATAACTCGCTCTTACATGTTAAGATATTAGCTCTCGGTGCTCTCTGCCCGCCTTGTAAAGGACTTGGCGTGATCTCTGCGGTTACATGTATATTTTAAGTCGACTATAAAGTGCTTTGCATACATTAATATGAATTATAATATATTTATTATTAATTATTAATATAATTATTATATATTTATTTTATATATTCATATAATTATATCGAACCTATTACAATCAACATGTTAACTATAACAGCAGTCCCAAAAGGCATAAGCAGATAAATAAACAAGACATCAACCGCAAAACGATTTCGACTATTAACATCGAAATGCATGAAAAGAGTAAGAAAAATGATGTAAGTAATACTATACTCGAGCCGTCCAACCTCCGGGAAGGTTTAATTGAGGCTTTACATCGAGTACAAAACGGCTAATTGTATGTCGGAGTGTATATTGTAGGTGTATGCAGCACATGGATATAGAGACTATAGAAGAGAAATTACATTTTTAAAATAATTTTTCATTTGCATGATTATAGGTATTTACATATATGGTTATTACATTATTACAAATTATGAAGTCAAAAATAATTCTTTCGAAATAAACCGCGCCTTATATAATTTTTTTTTATTTTAAATATGTTTTTGTAGATAAATAATCAAATAAATAAAATATATGAGTTTTCTTGATACTTCTTATATCAATTTAACTATATTTTAAAAGAAAAAATAAACTGATCGTATGATATTAAAAATAAGTCAGATAAAACTACGTTTAAAAAAATCTACTGCTTTTTTACGAAAGGATCTGAGACTAAAATGAATTATTCATGGTGTAATGGACTGATCCTTCCAGTTGTAATAATTGTCTCTATTTCATTGTCCTACCTGATTTCCTCAAGTTCAGCCCTCGGGCGAAATGCGCGGGAGACCGCAATGAGGTGTTATTGGTACGTACATGTTAACTGACTTGCATTCATTTAACGAATATCACGATTTTGATAACTGTAAGTATTATTAAACACATGTCATTATAACATAGCTTATCACATGTTTTTCCGGAGCTGGTTAGAACCAACCCGGCTCTACACTAAGCGCCCTATTCTCTTGTGTGATAGCCTAGTGAAGTTAAATGAAAGGTGTAGTCATGAGTATGGCAACTACTGCAAGTAATACGCCTTTATTAACGGGTTTGGATATTATTAAAAAAAATAAACAGTTAACATAGCTGATAATGGGAGTCAATTGCAATTACAAAGAAGACAAAAAAAATAACTCTACCTTTGTAGAGTATCAAATTAATACCCACTCTTAACTCTCATTCATAGACATGAAAGAACACTTCGTTTTGTTGTGGTCTTAATTGTATTGTATTTTTCATAATTAGAGTAATTTTGGATGTGGTTTGGGAAACCGACTCGAGTGGAGTCGTCCTTTGTTGCGTACAATTGCGTGATTTTTGATATAAATGAGAGGGTAGTAATAAAAAAGTTCCTCCTCAGCGCCAATTAGTTATCTTTAATCATTACAGCCGTTGTGGTGTGGCAGTGCTTAATATAATTTAACGCTTCGTAAACATAATGCAAAGCGTAATAACGTTATACAAAATTATCTGTTATTTTTGAATTACTTTTTATTATTTGCAACATAAGGACTGAATCTGAAACGAACTATTAATGTTTTTATTCTAATAATAATTTCTGATAAACATTTCTATAAAAAATATTGCAAGTAAACCTACATTGCAAATCACTTATTATCATTTCTGCGAAACATAGTGACGTCATAAACTTATGTGACTATGAAAGTAACATCACAACCTCGCTTGATAAAATGATGTGTATGAATTCATATTATATAAATTGGAGATAAAACCGATGGAAGAAAAAAAAGTTGTGAAAAATTTACATTTGTAAATACCTTTATTTTACGAGTGTCAGTGTACAAACGAAACAAAAACCAATTACTCATTAACTATGAAATATAAAAATATCAAATCGATTATTATCGTAATAGATACATATTTGGCTTCTTTAAGATAGATTAAGATTAACCCGTTTCTATCGCTTCTGCCGCTGAGACCATCCAAATAAAAATAATAACGCGACTACTATAAGGCGTTAAATAGACAACACCGCCACCCCATCACCAACTAAAATAAACATAACCCACGCGTATCTAACCCTAAATCGCAGAGGCGTGCCTTAATGACCGCTAATGAGTGTTTTTATTATTTTACAGTTGTAAAATAATTTCTCTCGTAGCGCCTCTTTTTACCTAGATAAACATCAAAACTCGCTTCACACCTCCATCTGATAATCGAATTAATACTGCTTTACCATTTCACGCTGCTTTATTGCTTTTGTGGGGCTAATACGGGGCCCAGGCCAGTAATTTAGGGTTATCACAGCGTTCGATTGAGTTCATCTGCTGCTTTCCGACGGTGATAATCATTTTTCGTTTCTTTTTGGGTGTATTATGCCAATTTGTAGGCAGTGCTGCAATGGTTTATTGGGATTTAGTATTGCATATTTTTTTGTATGATTTATTTTATGGTTAGTACTTTTCTGATGCTTAATTCTAACGTATATCAAACTATTGATAGCGAGCTATTTTATCTTTATGTAGATACTATTAAAAATAATACAGAATTTTGTAAAACTTCTTAGAGGTATATATGACACAGTATAATAAATTACTCACGTCCCTAGCAATAAGGCTAATTCATCTTTGGCATTCTCAACAAAGCCTCAGACGTTCACATCTATACATATATTATGTCCAAATTATGTACAAATTGAATATGAATAAATTGAATAAATATATCCGATCCGAAAACGATTTTAAAATGGCTTACTGTACAAATAGATTCTACAATAAACGCTTTAATCTTTATTACAAACATACATATATCCTGATTAATAAGTGATGTATTCGAATTGCCTAAAAATATGTAAAATAAAGAAGTTAATTTCTGAAAATGAGAACACGAAACATAGGGTACAATCGTACGCACAATTAGCGTGGTATGAAACATAGATCAGATATCCGCGTCCTTTGAATAATGTACAGTCATCAACAAAATGCACATCAATTAATTTTCTTATTAACATGACGTATGTATCATTGCATATCATTTTCGAACTTCAGTATTGATTTTAGGTTTTATTTGTTTATTATGTCAATGCGCAAATGAAAGTTATAATTTGTTGTAGCAAGAAGAAAACGGTAATTTTGTGCGATTATTCATCATCGACGCACAACATAAGTCCACTGTTGGACATACGATTTTTGTGAGGGCGTTTTGCCCATACTTGCTACCTTGTTACCCTTCTGCCCGTCTGTCCGCAGATCATTTAGCTCAGCCTAGGTAGGCTGCTCTAAACAACGGTCAGCTTGTCGGCAGTTGGGATTATTTAATTAATTAAAATTACGATTAAGATAAACTCAACTATCTTTGTGAGGGAAACGTTTTTGTGTTCGAGTGTATCCACAAAAAGTATTATAATGTACGAGTCTTTAATTCCGTCTGTTTATCTTTTGTGTTATTACAGCGTTCGGGTGTTGATGTTTGTTAATAACATGTAATTTTCGTTTCACAATTCCCGAATTGTGTTCGACATCGTCTAATTTGATGCTTATTTCGGCTTTTTGAATTTTTACATCTTTATCTTTAACTCTATCTTTTTCACATAAGTCCCACTTAAAAGCACTTATCTATGTATATATATTTCCACTAGATTTTCTTCCGTGGCTTTGCTCGTAATTAACACATTGTCTACCCACCCACGGTTTTGACGGACCTATTTTTATGACCTACTTTGCAATGACAGTCGGCTATAGAGTTCATTTGCTTTTAAATCTGCGAATTAATATGTTGTAAAATTAAATATTAATTCCTACCACGGTGTAGGAAACAATTGTGTGGAAACCTGCACATCTTAAAGTTTTTCATATATGTAGTTGTCTAAGGTGTGTAAGTCTGCCAGCCGTACTTTAGCGTGGTATAATATGAGCCTAGTATTTCTCATTCTGAGAGGAGACCCATGCCCATCAATGGAACGATAAAAGAGGTGATGATGTTGATGATGAAATCAAAATATCATACATAATATCAATGGCAGTATTTCAAACTTTAAATGTTTAATTTGATGGTAAATACACTACATAAATTTAAAACCTTTTTGTTTTACAATATTGATGAAAAGACAAGACTGATGTAAAGAGTATTTAAGAATTCGTAAATTTAAATAACATATCAATATTTATACGTAATGTTAAATAAGACACGGTAAGGCGTATGCTAATTGACATAGTCCAGAGTTCCGTATATTTAATATTAAATTTAAATATTTATATTGATGGATGCAGGTGCCGAGAGGAGACCAATGTTGATCAAACAATGTTCATCAACTAATCAAGAAATAAGATTCGTGTTAAGTTAAATGTGTCAGATTTAAAGGCTTGTGGTATTTTATTATCTGGGGAAATCAGTAACAACAAGAAGACGCAACGAACAGAGAACCTTTTATTAAGAGAATACGGAACTTTGGCTTCAACGAAGTTTTCGATTTCAAATAAATAAGATATTTAAGATAAGATGTAAATTACGTATATAAAAATTGATACGATATATGTTCATACTTATGAATACGTGGTGATAACGAACGAAACCTTTTAAAAAATATTTTAAAGTGAAACTGAATAATGATAAAAGTGTTGACCTGAGTGTATTTCGACCTTTCACGTTTAAGTTCTTTTTCTTTTGCATTATCTGTTTTCGATTCGATACAATATTAAAATTGTTTATTTCATTGTTACTGATAATTATGTTATTAATAATTCAATAGGTATTCTAAAACTGATATAAAATGCCAATGTTGATGAATACGGGTGTCGACTAAGAAAGATCAAGACTCATCTATATTGACCGAACATATACCTTCCTCCTTCCTCTTCCTTCCACTGCCAACCCCTTCGGGGATTACAGACGTGGTGTTACGTTTTTACGTTTATAAAATACCTCATGTCATAGTGATTTTTAACACAACAGTGAGATAATGGATACCAAGTTGTACATATGGACGTGTATGATGTACAAATTGTTTGGCACTAGGTGCTGTCTATTCATCCCGTAAGACACCCAGCGTGATGATGTAATATTACTAATAAGAAATACGTTCATAAGTATGTTTAAACGTTCAACCTTTGGCTATTATGAGTACTATCGTGCGGGATGGAAAAACAAAAACTTGATAGATCCCAAATAAAAACGACAGATATAAGGCGGCGAAAAATGCGCGTGCGCACGCCCTCTCGCCGAATTCTAAATTTAAATAAATACTATTTACACTTGGCTATCGGGAGCGCGTAATTAATACAATCTTTGTTAGAGGGTAATTTGCCAGAGCTAATGCCGGCATGTGTAATCTTCAAAGGGGATTTAGAAACACGCGTTCTATTCTATTTTGGTCGTGTTCTGAAACAGAGAAATATTTACAATCTCTCTGGAACACTTCGGCGCATCCGACGGTCGTTACACGCTAACGCATCGATTCAGTCTGACTCAGTCGTGAGATTTGATTGGATCGTGTCGGATGAAGATGCATTCATTAATGTTGATGGCTGCGGCTGCGTTCTCAGTATCTTTAATGCGGGCACGCGAATTCAATATGATAATTTCTGTAGAACTGTATTTTATTAGGCGACGTTAATGTTCATTGCGAGCGATAAATATTCGAACGAGTGGCCGTATGTAGGTATATCTAAGCGCATTCAGTACGAGGCATGCGTTCTATCACTTTGAATGGTATAGATTATTAACATATAATTTCCTGAAAGTTTCTTTTAATTAAAGAACAGATAAAATCAAATATATATTTTTTTATTTATGTACTTCAAATATGCTATAAGCTTTCAGTCGGAGAATGTATGTGTTTCTGAAGAAGCAACAAAACGGCCCTGTAAAGTCTTTCGTACTCATTAGATTTTGGTGACTGATTACTTATCACAAAATATTCCGAGGACCTGTTAATTTTTGTTTGTTTTTTGTATCGTAGCTTTAAAAATAACTTCAATTGCAATTATTTACATAGCGGTCATAACACGCACTGACATGTCTGAAGATATACATCCTGATATAAGCTGTTTGCGTAGGAGTTACAAAAAAAGAACATAAAATATGAGCAATAGGTATTTAAACTACATATTAGTAGCAGTGTTACTAAACTAAGAAAATATTCGATTGGAGATTTACATTACTGAAATCTACGAGTAGTAACCTTAATCCAGATACGTTTCCGTATAAATACAATAGAATATAATAAAATAATTGCGCCAAGACATCCCAGTCGCATGACGGGTAGCGAGAGTCGGAAATAGAATCTGATAAAGAATGTTCGTACATATTCTAGGTCAAATGCTTTTTGTCATTTCGAAAGCGGCCTACGCGAGAAGTAATTAAAAACGAAAATAAACAGAGCGTTTCGAATCGTAAAAGAATATCTAAGTCGCCCATAAATGAGTACAGATGAGCGTAGGAGCAATAAAACTGATACAAGTCACAGAAATAAATCTCATGAGGATTCGAAATAACTGGTTGGTACGATTATATAGTTGTTGAATTCCAGCGCCGGCGGTGCAAAGGAAATTGATGGAGTCGACAGCGTATTGTACTCCTAGACTTCTAAATAATACAAGTTAGTAATTCTAGAAGTATATGCACTGCAGTACCACCCCAATCAATGCACCGGTTACAGCAGGTATTCGTTAAAAAAATATGTATATAAAAATTATTATAAATACATACATAATTGTGTATTCTGCGTGTACAATAAAATAAAACATTAAAAATACAAATGAAACAATAAAATAAAAGAAACAATAATTTTACACTATTAAAACTTACTACAAGTACCTTAATTCTTTCGCTCTATAGAAGCACCCACAGGTGAGCCCCAAACGTTTATTGTAATACTTCTGTCAGAAATCCCGCTGACGTGATTCAGAAGAATGCCATTAAAATGAGGAACTGGCTCCAAATGCCACGAGCTCATAAATTTATTGAAGATGATATTAAAAATGCCGAATATTATGATCGGCTGTTTAAATTTGTGTCATAGGAAATAGAACTATAAATGTAGTGACTTAAATAACAATGATGGTATTTTTCGCTGGATTCCAAATATATTTCTATTTGTGGGTTCGACTCCTACCTGTGATAAATGTTTGTATTAACCCTATAAGTGTTTATTCTGTGTGGGTGGGTATAACTATATATGTAATTTTATATATGTGTGTAGTTTATCAACCATCTGGTCACATAGCACAGGTTCTGTCTAATTTAGGATTGAATGGTCGTATTGTGTCCGAAGATACTAGTATTATTATTTCAAAATTACCTTCAAATTCCATCACCTACATATATAAGAGTAACATCATAATATTGACAGATGAGCCTCTGAAAACACAGACTCATTGCCGCAGTCGAGTTTAGAACATAATAAATTAAATTTAAGTGACATTAAATAATGGAGTAGTGTGAATCCATGTTAATGTGTTGATTTTAATTCCTATAACATATATTTATAGACACAGGTATATACATTGATTCATACATTAACACCTTTACCTTTCAACTGTTAAATTGTTTCCTCTTCAAATGAGATGGGTTAAGGCCATAGTCTGCCACGCTGGTCAAGTACGATTTGGGAGTCTACACGCGCTTTACAGAACATTATGGGGAACTCTAAAGTGCGCAGATTATCTCGTGACGTTGTCCTTCGTCATATACAGCAAGTGATCAAAAAACGCAAATTTTCGTAAGGAGATTTTCGCCCGGATTTGAACCCAGAACAATCAGAGTAGTTTGCTTGATTCTAAACTACTAAGCTATTATTATATGAATTTCATAAAACGATAAATTGTGACCTTTTATTTTCGAAACTTGCTTCATGCTGAAGTATATTTTTACCAGTAAATCCCCTAGAGTTTATAACACTTAAATTATTCTTACATGCGAGCGGGATTGTGAGGAAAATCTAAAAGAACTTCAACATTGAAAATTTTACTAAGTATTATGTACTGAACACTGGTCTTAACCCTCTCATTATGGGAGGAGACCCAGACCCTATATTGAATCAAAATTGAGAGTATGCAGGATTAGTGCAGATCACATTCGGGTAAGTGAAAAATACTTATCTATTGTACATAAAAGAAAATGATTGAAATGACTATTATTATCTGTTTTTTTATAATGCATGTAGATGAATAGACTATGACTATTTCTGTAACTTTTCTCATTCTGAAAGATCTTATGCAACAATAGATGTACTAAGAAGAGTAGAAGGGTTTATCATTAAGATGATGATGATACAAGTACAAACATATATAACGACAGTTTAAATACACCATTGAAAAACAGCATAATAATTATCAAACTGATACTTTTACCGGTTTTACGGACATCGCATCAAGAGAAGAGTCAAAATAAAAATCGTAAAAAGCTCTCGGTACTTTAAAGTGTTAATTGTGCAGTAGTCGTTTCTTTGACAACGTGACTTTGACACGAGAACGTGCTAACATCGGACCGTTGGTCGTGTGCGTCAACATCAAGTCACTCTCACTTGCTCGCTGTTGCCTTTCTATTGTCTTAAAAACTAGTACATGGAGTTTAGGTCTAGTAACATAACATCACGCTTGTTTTTCTCCGAAGGGATTGGCAGGAAAGTGTAGTACGTTCCCACGGTTTACCACTATGTTTTATCTTGGAATAGGTGGTGAGCCTTTTGTCGTTCACCTCGCTCAAATCGAGGTGGATTTATTAAATACACTTTTATTAAAACAAAGTATTATATATCTAGTTTTTTTTTCCATAGCTCTGCTTTGATATATTTTCAAAAGTTATATAGATGTACTTAAAGAATTAACATACGTAATGTAAATGTGCATCATGATGGATGCAAATGTGAAGAGAGACTAATATTCGCCTATCTAGTCCAAGTCTATCCCAAGTTGACAAGTTTGGTCAGGTCACAGAGACTATATTGGCTAGAAGAGGTGTTAGAAATCTTTGAAAGCTGCGTGCATGTATGATGAAAGAGATGAATCTATAATAAACACGTCAGCTCTTTCAGAATACAAACATTTGGCGTTTGGTAGCCACAGTCTATCCCGTAAGAGTCCTACCGTGACAACATACCTATACATATTTAAGATTTGGATATAATCTACAACTTTATTATAGATTAGCATAAATATAAAAACATCACGAACATAACAATGAAATTAAATTACTACTTTTGAAGAGCTGACATTTACCAAATCTTATCTGAACCTATTATTATTAGTTAATAATATTTGGCTTATGTAAATCGCAAAAGTATTTGTGTTTAAAATATCTAAGAAAATACACAATATTTATATAAATATATACAATACTTTATTTATAACGTCCATTTGTTTAATTTGTTATTAACAATTTAGATACAAAACATTTCTCGCATTTGTATATAATCATATTTGCCATCTGCTAAGTATTCGTATAATACTATTACAAAAGTACCTACCTACTCTTTTAAATTTATTACAACATAGTAGGTAGTATTCACATCAGTCATAAATGTCATTAATAGTGTAATCATTAAAAGTCAGCCTTATCAGTTGGTTGTGAACGGTTAGTTTGCCGTGATAGTTGAAAGTACAGACTCTAGTTACTTCACTATCACCACCATCATCATCAGCTTAGAGTACAGACTCCATTACCTCATCACAGGTGATACCACGGCATTCAGTTTAATTTACTCAATTGGAATTTTACTTATTTTATTTCATATAAGGTTAAAATTTCTCTTATCATTGCGCACTGAAATTATATGTGACGGCATTTTCTTACTTCACCTTGGAGCTAAAGATTCTGTCTGCCTTTTGTAATGCTGCTGATCTCCGGCTACATTGTTTATATTCACTTCCATAGATAAGTCATTGAGAGGGCCGTATCACTGTATCCGAAGCGTTGCAATAAAAATTGGTCCAGATTCCAAATCGAAAATAAGACGTTTTTTGGTCGCCTGCCAAGTTCATTATGAGCGTTCATGAAATTTCACATTTGAATTATTTTACTGTCTGACTTATGGCCGTTACTTAAATATTTGGTAAACAGGAAAAATATAGCTCTGATCGATCAAATTTAATGTGTTGCGCTGAAATAGCCTCTATAAGTGGATCCGGCCGATATAATACAAGAGAACGAATTTTAAAAGCGCCGCACTGGAATGTTTATGTTCAAACGAAATTTGGTAAACGTCAGCTAGTAATAGACTTTCAGACTTTGGAGTTTACTCTTAATCACTGGAATAGACGAAGCTGGAAATTTCGCACTGATTTAAATTGCACAGATTTTGTAATCTACCAGAGCGGACCGATTTGTAAATGACCGACTGAACAATACTGACTGACCGCAAATCTAATTATTGACCACTTTCGCGCTATGGACAACAAAGCGGCTGGACATTGCATAATTCCAGTGTAATACGCATTCTAACAATAGAATCGAACATTAGGCGTGATTCATCTCGGACTGATCCCTGCATGCGAAGATTATCGAACTGGAGCACTACTAACACTTGCGGGATACATTAAAACGCACGTGAGCCCAATTTGCGCTTGTAAATAATTTCCTTCGACTTCCAACAAATTTATTAGTTGATGCATCAAACGGTTTGACATTTGCGGCTAATAAGTTCGAGACATTAAAATATGGACGCTTTTCCTCAACACAACCGTATGTGAAAACCGGTAAGTAGGGACATCTTATTTATAGGTTACCATGTGTTTGATTGTAACCAGTTGCAAAGGTTTTGAAACTGTTGTGTTCTAATTGGATTGTATTTTTGTTTAAAGTGCTTCTTCTAATAAGCTGGATGGAATCGCGCACAATGTTGCGGTAACAGACAAAGTGACGTGTGTTTACATGTTCGCAATTAGACCATCCATTGATGTATTGGTGTTGGCGGTTCTGGGCCGTTGTGGTGAAAGTTTTCTACCAATCCAACTATTTCTTTAATGCCAATCCGTTTGATACCATAATTTAAAGGTGGCAACTCACTATCAAATTTATTAATTTGTTGCTATAATTCAATTAAGATAAAAAGGTAACGTGTAAAGTCGTGTAAAAAGTCTGCTAGCCCATACTTGGCTAGCGTTAGAATCTATGGTCTTAACCGTCTTAGGGTGAGAAGAGACCGGTTTCAAATAGCGGAACGGTAAAAAGGGTTGTAAGAAAATGTATGTTAATTATTTTTTGCAAAATATTCGCGGTAAAGTCGCGGGACGTACCGGCGCGTGCGAGCGGCGTCCGATTGAGAAGTAACGAACTCTGTATCTGGTACTGATTAGCGCGCGCGTGTGTTAGCCGATGTATTTATGAATAGACCCGTATGTGTTGTTGCGCATTAAGTATGCTTTGGATTTTATTATTTAATGATTCATCTTAGGGATATAGAAATAGTCAGGAATGCTTGCGCCGTTCGCGTTGAAAAGCCAGTAATAATAGAATATTGGCGCATCTGCCCCACAGTATAAGTTTTAATGTTATTACTCTCGCCATGATATCTCGCGCTGGTTTATTTTAAGAGTGTTTTATGTTTTTAATTGCAATCCACGGATTATTTTCCGGCGTGAACTAAAATTTTACAGTTGTTTTATAACGACTCGACCGTTGACAGAATTAAGATTGTTTATGATATATTTTCGACGGAATTATAAGATCTGCGTAATAAATTCGCTTTCTGTTATGATGCTATTCATTGTCACCGTTATTTGTTAATATTATTCGAACGTTGAGTGGTAAAATTAAAATTTCCTTCGTTTTATATTCTCCACTTCAACGTCATATGCCTACCACAAATTCATTTTGATATATTTTATTGAAATATATTTTTAGTGTTAAACTCTTATCATTTCTAGTGTACCTAATATACTTCAACTTTTATTAATTATTCATTTATTATTCATATTTGCCATAACCGAGGTTAAAATGGATATAAAGTGTGACCTTCATACAAACATCAGCTCCATAAGCGAGGCATGTTTATAAAATGAAACACGAAAATTCGAAATTAAAATGTTACTTCAATTATTCGTTACAATTACTGCGTGCTAGTAATAAAAACAGTTACAAACGTTACACAAAAAGTTACGTTTAATAACAAGTGGAAATGTACATTTCCTTGGAAATTGCGTTAACCGATGACGGAGTCAGAAGACTTCGAAATCGGCAAGCATGTATGAGAACACTGAATGTAGCATACACACATGTACTATTACTGATGTTATACAAAATAATTTAATATACTTGTATGAAACTATATTGCTTGAGTATTTTAATAAGGTATAGATAGAAATAAATCTCGGCACAGTCCCACTTAACTGCACAGGTAGATTTTGCTAATTGCTTTTACATCAATTTCATACTTCTTTCTCTTGGTAAAAAAAGATTTATAAGTAATCACAATGAGCTGACGCAAGCCTCGGTGGGACTGATAATAGAAATAGGTACACTAACGCAAGCCGCAACCGGACTGATAAACGCAATGCACTAACGCAAGCCGTAGCCGGACTGATAATTCCAATAAACTGACACAGGCCGCGGCCGATCTAATTATCGCAGTAAACTGACGCAAACCGCAGCCGCGCCGCCGGTACATACAACGCCAGTCAGCACTCATTTACACAATCACTGCACTTTATAACGCTTAGCATACAATAGAATTATCGTTTCGTAACAACATCACGAAAGCGCCCAAATCTGAAATTAACGTGTACAAACACCATCGTCACTTGACCTCCCGCTTTCGAAACACAATCAGTTACAAAATTATTGTACCCACTAACGAATCGACACACTTTGGGTATATATATAACATTGCAAATAAACTGTTTTAATAAATAATAGGTACTAATTAAAGTATAAAGTCAATTTGTGTATGTTATAGGTATTTTTAATTATTCAAGTATATTATATTCTATTTGTTATTATTAGTTAGACCAATGCTTAGATTTAAAAAACTCAAAAGAATTTTCTGTGGACATCTTGTGATTTTTTTAATAGTATAAAGTAACATAGTATACGTGCGAGCATTACAATTGGGCAATAAAAAACGAGAGACCACTACAAAATGGGCGAGGATCCGACCTAAACCAGCACCATCAATGTCGATCATTAAATATGAATTATAAATATAAAAGAAAGCCCAAGAAAAGCAATCAGGGCCGTCCATTATTAGATTAAATATCTCGCGGTTCCGTGAACGCGGTCATTGTTGTGAGTTGCGCTCGTGTAATATAAATTGTATGCGTGTGTGCGTGCATGTTTGTGTGATTACGATGTTCATTAGTTGTCTTTTTAATCAGGTATAATTTGATTGTGTGTGTTTGTGATTGTGTGTTTCTGTTTGTATGATTATAATATTCATTCGTTATCTTTTTTAATCAAATATAATTTGTCCGTGTGTATGTGTGTGTATGCGCGCGTGCATGTATGTTTTATGATTGTGATCTTAATCAGTTGTCTTGTAAATCAAGCAACAGAACATCCTAAAAAGATAACTATTGCCTTTTTAATGCCTTTCATTTTCAGAGATGCATACATAGTCTTATAATGTATGAAACTCTACTTATCTCTAAGACTGTGTTTTGTACAGTTTTATTACATTTCTTCAACACATACATATGTAGTAGGTATAGTATAAAATATGTAATAAATTATAGGCTGATTAGGAGTGTCAACGTAAGCTCGATACATTTTTTTATTACTTCGAAGTCAGTTCTATTAGAGGAATATTATAATCCGCTAGTGAGTTTGTAGCGCTGGCATATTTAAGTCGGAACGTCAAGGTAATAAACATTTAACGGTTACAGCTAATCTACCTCAGATTTTTAGTATATCATAAGGTAACAGTGAGTGCGATACGGTTACAACACTTATCATTCATAGTTGCTGCTGACACTACATTGCAATGCATTCCTCTGCTTACCCTTTCGGGGATTACAGGCCGTGTGTTACGTAATTCATCCATAGTTACCTCAAAACATCACATATTCCATGGGACTTAAACGCAACTGGTGAAACGTGGGAGTGTACGACATTCCTCTGCCTACCCCTTCGGGGATTACAGGCGTGATGTTTCTTTTTTAATCTGAAAACAATACTGTGCTCAAAACAATTTACGGTTTTAAATTTTTTAAGACATTTCATAAAATTCTTAAGCCCGCATGAGATAAGTAAATCTGTGTCAAATAAATACATTTTTGTTTGTTAGTTTGTCTGCCAACACACACTTGGCCAGCGTGGCGTGCTATGAACTTAACCAATCTCATTCTGAGTGGAGACTAGAACCCAACAATTGAACAATAAAAGGATTAGTGATGATAATGACGACAGTGTTGTCATTAATTCATGTAAACGGTAAAAATAATAAAACTATGACAAACAATTCTAAACGGTTACATATGTAGGATGTGAGCAGCAATATGTATAAAAGCATCGATTAAGTATTCTAATTGTTAGGCCCTATCGAGTCGGACATTGATAAAATCTGATACGGCACCGCGCCATGAATAATGGACGAGCTTCTGATGACGGTGTTAATAAAAATCATAATAAATGAATAAAATTGCCGCCCACTGCGTGTTTTAAATAAAACAACATCCACTGATTCCTATTAACAGTCAATAGAATTAAATTATATTTACCGGTGTGTTTTATAACTGGCCAATTAATAAGCATAAAGTAGGTATGGGCTTTTGGTACCTCCGGGAGTATTTGGAACGTGCGAGAATTTTAATTAGGAAAACCTTCTCTGGTGTTGCAAGAAATTCATAAGCGAAAAACACTTACAATCAAGCGACATGTCTGACTGTTTGGTAGGCTATATTCATAAGAAAAATGTAATCATTATTTGACGATATTGACACATGAACACATTTTTAAAAATCAATCGAATATTCACCAAACAATATCATTATTCCAGTGAAGTGTTCTAAGCCTCCGTTAAGAAAATTTTTTGATCTACCCTCCTTCACTCCGGCGTACATTCATTTCTATCTTGTTGACACAGTCCTTCATTTAAATCCTTCAGACGCATGCTGTATAGCACACATATCAAAAAAGTATAAACCTAATTTATACATTTATATCATTCTACCATATTTTTACTCAAGTTACCACTTACCAGTAATTCAGCTTTGCAGTATCAAAGTCGTATTTGCTGAACACATCATTATATGGCACATTAGACCCGCTACCACATTTTCTACCATGACATTTTAGGGTTATTCTCTAAAGCCTTGTAAGAAATCGGTAAGTCGGTCATTAGGCACGCTTTTTAATCGGGGGACTTACAGACCCATAAAATTATCACATTTCGTCACACTTTGAGCAATTTTCGTGGACTCCTAATGGGTCGCAATAACGCAATGACGTCACTTATTATTATGAGTACGGTCATTAGGCCCTTGGCGTTTATAGAAGTAGGTAATTACGAATAGAAATGTGATTCGTTTTGCGACACAATCGTTCATATTGCTCCGTGTACTTGATATTATTTTACACTGTGGTCCGGTAATTACATAATAGCTTAAAAGTTCTATTGTTTACTTTATTTTATAATTACCTACTTATTAATTTTAAGCTTCCTACCCTCTTCATATATGACATAACATCAAGATGTCATGTTATACAGTTTGCCGGGTAAGATTCTCGTAAGGAATAATAGGATTAACAGACGCTAAAAAACGAATACGACTATCCTTCGTTTAAGTCAGAAGATCATTAATTTGTGGCTGGTGTAATTTAAACGAAATTGCAAAATATGTATAAATGTTTAAGTTTAATTTTCTAACACTTATACTGTAAGTCACTTTAATTTAAATCATATAGGTAGACTGTTAAGACGTTTAAGAGGAAATGCAAATTGTAATAGAGATGAGATTGATAGCTCTGCATTTAGACGAAGCCTGATCAAGTGCAGTGGACGTTGTAGTCGTCATTAGTGAACAAATCGGACTAGTTTATCATTCATATTTCCGTCAAGACAACTCCGTGCTATTCATTAGCAAGGAGAGGCAAGAGCGGGAACACCGACGGGGTCTATGTGAGCGATTCTGCACTGAGATAGAATGAACGTTTGGAGTAAGTTTTCGAAACCGACCTGCGTGGAATAGAGTGATGGAACCAGTCAGGTCTGTAAGGATAGAGATATTTGACACTCGGTGCACTCTGACTACCCTGAATATATGAATGAATAAATGTGTTTTTGTTACATGATTATTAATTATAATGACTTAAAATTATATTATTAATTTATGTCATGTTATTACAATTCTAAACTGTATAGATTTTTTACTTTTGTTTTTCTATGAGTTTCGAAACACGTAATCTTTTACTATTACATACATATAACCCAATGTATGTAACGATATCTCATCCTGTTTTAAATTTGACACTGATTTATAATGAGTATTTACGGCGATTAAATAATACATACTAAACTATAAAATTGTTTGGAATATAAAAAAACGAAAAATTTCTATATCGTAACATCATGCCTGTAATGCCCAAAGGGGTAGGTTTGCCGAATCCTTTGGGATTGCAGTACAATGCCACAATTCACCAATTACCTTCACGTTCCTCATTGAACAGGGCCTATAGCATATCATGAAAAAATAAGATAGTGTAAATAGTCGCGGAATCGCTCTGGACAATATCTGATAATTTATTAATTTCTCCCGCTCTGTGTTTGTTCCCCAATGATCAATGTACACTCCCCTTCAGCGAATGATAAGACTTTTGTTTTCGTGATTGCTCTTTCTTAATCATACTTTCTTAATTAAGGAAAAAGTTGGAACAGCCAGCTAATTTTGGACGATCGACCGATAAGAAATGTAGTTTGTTCGGCCGTGTTAATGAGTTCGTAATCGGAGTATTGGCTGTAGAATTGAATGTACCTGGAGGAAGTAATTATATTCCTAAGGTATAACGACACGCGAGCAAATTAACAATGCCTTAATTCATTCCGAACACGGATTTT
The DNA here is from genome assembly GCA_018244795.1 of Parelbella ahira ahira. Taxonomy (NCBI): domain Eukaryota; kingdom Metazoa; phylum Arthropoda; class Insecta; order Lepidoptera; family Hesperiidae; genus Parelbella; species Parelbella ahira. Next base: position 28,673 of record DWME01000052.1, on the reverse strand, counting down.
ACATCAGAACGCGGTTTTCCTTACGTTATATTAAAATTTTGCGTACACTATACAATAATGTAACGTAACAAATTAGATCGTAAGGTACCATTAAATATGGTATGTATTTCCGTTAAAGTAAGTGCATTTTCTGTATTTTCAATATACGACCATCTTGCTAACCTTACCCAATGAATATGTACTTACACACATACATAGATTATTTCGTTATTGCAACAAAAAATTATATTAGTGAAAGCAATCTGAAGGTGTCTAATAAATAAAGAAATTAAATAGCACTCATTACTTATGTAGGTACTTTGATGAGCATCTTTAAATTGTAGTTATATCCCACAATGTTCATTATTAATATGTACCTACTGTATTTTAGGGTTCTCATGAAGCTCTGACAGAGTAGTTGATTACAAACTATCCAAGCCATTTCTTCAATCATTTCTGAAGGTTTAAGATAGCTATCTCAATGCCTTTACGCAATTAGATTTCTTCTATCGTAATCTTGATATCCTTATCACTTGGCTGTATCCGGTTATAAGATGACATGGAACTGAAACAAATAGCTTCAAAGCTGAAAACCAGTTGTAGAAAAATAGCACAACGATCCGGACAATTAAAGGAGAACTTTATGGGGTAGTTAAAATTAGAATAAAATATCTCATGGCGTTGAGACCAAAGAAACAGCCAGAAGGAAACAGATATGAAGACAAAGCGGCAGTAAAAATCGAGAAAGCATTGTTAAAGTCAAACAAGTATGGCGGGGCAGAGTAATTGGCGGAGCTAGCCGCGGGCCTCAGCAACACCTCTGTATCAAACCGTTTTAATAATGAACCGCTTGAGATCGTGAAACAATAAATTGCGAGGCTTGGAGGCTTCGTGCCCGAGACAGCTATCTCGGCCGAGCATTATGCATCTCGTGTTCCTGGCCCTGCGATACCAGCCTATCATCTGTGAGATTGATAGGAGAATAGCCCCACGGCTAAGCGCGATTCGGACACTATTGTGAAAGCACACGGATTGTGCAATCTCATTAAAATACGCCCTAACTGTTGTTTATCCAGCTCTCGGGTTGGTATGTGGTTCAGGGCAACTTGCTGGCAAATTATTGCACTGAGGTACTTTGTATGAAAAAATATAGTTCGAACCAATTAAAGGCATGTTGGAAGATCTGGCTCTTTGAACTAATCCGTTGAAGATATGCATGGCTCCATGGTGAAAAATATATGTATATGTATAGGTACATATATCAAAATCGATAAATTTCTTATGTTGACTTTTTTAAGCTGTTTATTTGTGTTTTGACTGTTTGAGATCTTGTTTTGAACACCCTAAAATTTAAATAAGTTAGAAACAGTAGTAACGTACGTTTAGTTAAAATAATGTTAAAAATATTTTTGCAAATTAAATAATTTTCCTAGTTACCTTAAAACTGCTAGCGGACAGTAATTTAGTGAGAAATGTAAAAGAACACAAATTAATGGAACGTGTATTAAATTTAAAAAAAAACCCTTTAAACTGCGATGTTATGAAAAGCGAATGTTGACGGAGTAGGAACCGAGAAAGACCAACACTCGACTATCTTGTCTAAATAGATCAGATATTGGCTGTTGGGGTAATCAGAAGCCTTTGAAATTCACATGTGTATATGAAAAAAGTGATGAATGTAGAAGAAGTAGGTACGTCAAATCGAATGTAAAGGAGAATTTATGGACTCTCGATGTTCCCTGTCTACTTCGTAAGAGAGCAGGCGTGACGATATATTAAAAATAATAAGAATCCATTAAACGTTCTAAATATCGCGATGTTATTAATTTGTAAATTATTTCATGATTTGTTTAGGTTTTTGCCAAGACAGATCGGTGGGACGAATGAGTGAGTGATATCACGCAGTGCGAGCGTACGCGTGGCTAGTGTGGAAATATTAGATCAATATTGAGATTATTGGCGCCAACGAGATGTTGTACTTTACGTATCAATGATTCTAATTTTAAAATTTCCATTTAGATTGCGTTTAATTTCAATATACTTAATTGTTAATACGTTTGTGTGGAAGAACGATAACGTGGGTTGGTTTAAAAGTTTTCGCTTCACTTTTATATTATCAAATATCACCCACTATAACACCAAAGGAAAACATTCAATGAAACTTGCAGTCCGGAAATTTCAGTACTATCATGTCTAAATCAAGTCAGATAATTTTCAAAATTGAAAATTGCCTCACACTCTCTCATACTGACTGAACTATGTATATCCAGCGGTACAATAGAAGAGATATTGATATGTATGTTTTTTAAAGGCAGAAATATAAATTTTAGTCCAGCGTTCAACTAACAAACCAGCCCTAAACATAAACAACGCATAGTTAATGACAAAAAACAATAAACAGGAAACATTGAAATTACAACAGCACTTACAATTCCCCGTACAAACAATTACCGTGTAGATACTCGTATATCTGAACGACCAAAAATTCCATTATGTAGTCACAAAGCGTCGATTAAACATCGAACTAAAACAATTTCGTCCAACTCCAACAAAACAATATCGACCGAACTTAATTGCCGGCTGATCAATAACTAATTGTGTTCACAAACGTATCTACGGCTGTAAAAGAATAATTACTGGCTACCGGCCAAATGAATCGATTCACATCAGGACGCGAGGTTAATCCATCATTTAGATATTACGTACCGATTGAAGCTTAACGTTTTTAATTTCCAAAATTACATTCGTGAAGTCAGCTCGACGACGGTTTAAGTACTTGTATCACTGGGACCGAGCTACGTATCATTTCTAAACGATACCACGTGTCAAGGGTAACAAATGTGATTAAAATTAACCATTGACAAAAAGAATTAGCGAATGATACAAGTTTTCTTTTTATTAGCAATAGACTATAGATGCGTTTGACTACAATCTCATCTGATGGTAAGTGTGATATAGTTTGTGATGTTGCATGTTTTTTATAGAGTTATTTAGAAACTACTTTCATTTGAATCGTAGGTATAAATTAGTGATGATTTTTCTAGGATTTTTTTTCATTAAATGTCGCTTATCCGTCCAACGTGGGGCATATCGCTGTAGTCGCCTGAACACGTCCACGTGATTACCATGTCGTAAATTGTCGAACATGAGTGGTAGGGGGGGTGAGGTCGACACCGTCTAATGTCGAGCCCGCCTAACACCACCGTCGTGTTATTTCTGTAATCACTTCCATTCCGTAAAACGCGACATTAATTAAAATTTAGTTTCAGGCCATTAGTTACCATCGCGTTTCTTCGAGTTTCATTTTTTTTCCGGCGTGTAATTATAGAGCGCTGGTGCCAGGTTAAATGGGCACGGTAATGACAAATAACATTGTATTATTGAAGGCAGCCATGAGTTTTGTATTTAAATTATTAAGGTAACGGCCAGGGTGGTGAATGGTGAATTATTTATTTACCGTAATACGCTTTGTCAATTAAACGGTGATGTTCGTATCCAATCATATTATAAGGGTCTAGCCGTGTTTGTTACAATCGTCATTATCTAATAGGTTATTCCGTCATCATCAACCCGTCTCAGTTCACTGCCAGATATAAGTCTGTTCCGATGAGCGCCATTATATCTTGTCTTTGGCTTGCCGCATCTAACTTCTGAATGCAATGTTTTGCAGATTGTCATTCCACCTAGCCGAAAGGCGTTTATATCAGTACTGCGAATTATTGCCAATATTTCGCGTGCATAATATTTTTAACAAATATAAAAATTTATGGAATTAGTCCAAATTATATTACTTATCTATGTATAAGTCGTGATCGTTTTGTTTAATATAATATTCAGAGTGCGGGTAACACCAAGGTATTAAACATGAAGAATAGCGAAGGTACGTTATTTGGTATGGCACAGTTCATTAGCGCGACCCATACAAATCCATTACCGTGTGATTAGAAATCGGGAGCCGAAACTGAAAACTGGTTTAGTCTAAACCGACTCGTGACTTGTGAGATTTTACCGGTAATAAGGCTGTGTATACACTGCCCGCCGAGTTATTAATTAACAGCTCGACAGCAAACAGAGGCCGGCTACCGGACTGCGCTCAGTACACAGACGTATTTACCCAACGAGACCTGGCCCGGCCGCGGCGTGGAGAACCTCATTACCGTCGTTCTGAGAAAATTGGAGGTGAGAAACGAACTTAAAAAGATAATGCCACTATGTCGATGTTTCGCTATTTTCGTTCACTTGTACTTGCTTAGAGTCCACCTTTGATGTACGTTGAGATATGTACATGTATGTCCAAATTTAGTAAATTATACGTATTTCTTAAAACTTTACCGAATGTATGATAGAAACAATTACAAAGTTAGTTTTAGTTATGTCAATTTAATTTCTGATTAAGAATATACAGAAACATAAGAACATAAAAATGTCATTAAAAATAATCTAATTGGAGTATTATACCTTTGATTGGTATATTAAATTAATGATTTAATTGTTTTACGTGCAATTATAATTGCATAAAATTATCGTGGGCCATTTTATCGCAAATTCCGTTAATTGCATTTTCTCTTACTTAATTTCGTGAAATAAGGAAAAAGGTATCTTACAGTTACATATGATTAAACGTAAATATTCAGTTTAAAAGGAATTAAGATTGCGTTAATTATATGTTAATGAATTATTACTGCTTTATACACAAATTTATTCCATTATTCATCACATAAATAAAAGGGATGCATATTTCGAGTATGAATCACCAAAGAACCTATGCACCCTTTTGCTGCGACACAAATATTAAAATAAAAACGCACATTCTTACCTCAGTCTTTGCCCAAGGGACAGCGACCATTCAAATTTGGTAAAAAAACGTGGTACAGTTATTGACAAGCCAAACATTTGCTCGCAGGTAACCGACCGGTGCGTTTGCTCGCCACTTGTCCAACTTCGTTTACACAGAACAGAAGCACAGATATGTTCCAATACGCAAATTATCGGATACAACACACTGGAGTTTAATTAATTTAAACACAGGTTCGCGTTTGCGTGTTCGTTTTGGGCGGGCGGAGTGAAGACGTGCGCGGGCGCCGCTTCTTGCTCGATATTAGCGTCCGTGCGCCTGAAATCTCAATACACGGCAAGTTTACGCACTCGTTGAATGGGCGTGAATTTGTCATTTTGTCACACTTATGCAAATAAACGCTTTGAGTCAATTTAGGGCTTAGTTAAGCGTGTCCGCTTATAACAGCCACTCTAATTGATTCGGACATATACGAATAATATGGGCTTTTCTTAAAAGCTACTTTGTAAATATTAGAATGATTCGGTTTTTAAATATTTATACTTTTTAGCGCATATTGTTCCCATTAAGTTTTGTATGTACCCTTTATATAAAACAAAACTTACCATTTTACAAGAGATTTCATTTGACATTAAGATTTTTTTATTAAAATGATAATTTGTTACTGATTAATGCCATATTATATAAGCAGTTCAGTTTAACTACAATTGTCAACCTACTATTGTTACTTACTTTATTACTATTAATTAAAACGTCATTATGGTTAATAAAATCGCCTAATTGTCAACAATACATACTTACCTCAGTTGTTTTTCCCCATGCGTATACACTTTACTTTTATTAGATATTTATGAGTTAAGTAAAATCATTACTCCAAATCCAACATTTTGAATACACTTTATCAAATAGACACATATACATATGTAAATCTGATGCCTGTGTGATTGATTAACTCGTTTCTATATATCCTTGGATTTCACTACATAGCCTTGTAAGTACTTTAAAAATTATTTAATCAGTTTTGTCGTCTAATCCGAATACAACTTTATATCGCCAGTAACTGCAAGATAATCGCTCAGATAATTTGCGATTTCATGACTTTCCGTTTTAGGACGAAACACACGTTGGCAAACACGGAACAACTTAGTTATAGATTAGGTATTGCAAAACGGTGCAATATGTACTTAAGAACGGATACTGGCAATATCGTTTATAGAATTGTCGATTTCTCAAATAAATTAGCTATGAGATTTGAAGCAAGAGATGCATTTAGTTTGGTCACATTATTATTCAATTAATGTGGATAAGCGTGTCAGGTTTGTTATGATAGATATTTGATACTGGATTCTGCCTACCACAAAAAGGATCGAGCGTAACGATGTAATAACACGAGATAATGTAATACCAAAATGTTTACAAAGTCTCCAAGAAACGATGGATATCATGTGAAATTTATTCAGCAACGATTCCTTCCAGTCGCATCGGATGAATCCATTCAAATTTTTTATCGGGACGTGAAAAGTTATAATGAGATGGCGGCTATTTTAGAACACACTTAGGATAAGAATATACTGTACGAATTAGCTGTTTTATTTCAGTTCAACCTTGCCGCTTTAATTGAAAGTGTTGACATAGCTGTGATTTATAACGATCCCGGGTTCGATATAAAATACGTAACAAAATACTGTTCAAACAACATAGATGTGGCAGGCACTTAGTCTCGTTACGTCAAATCGTATATTTATAGAATGAATATTCTATTGTAATCCTACAAGTCTAATTATATATTCGGTGGGTATATTCTTTTGCATATAACTCTGTGTCATATTGTTGTGTATCGTTGTGTGATTCACGTCATTTCTTCAAGTGTCTCTCCAACTACGTAGCATCGGTTGGCTATCAGCTGTTCTAACATATTCTAATATGGTCCTGTCAATTACACAACATAGAGGAATTAGGTTGACCAAAGTATTTCATTGGAGTAATTATTTTTATTGGTGAAATTAAGAAATAACCACTTTCTTGTAGTACGCCTCGAGATTTTCCAATTAAATTAAACGGTTCAAGACCATCACAAACTAGTGGCATATAAAAAGTGGTATAGAAAACATGTGGATAATATTCATGAATAATGATGACCTATCATTAAAATATCTATATAATTAAAGTGACAATATCATTAAAATAATTATACCATTAAAATAACTAAGCATATCATTTAAATAACTTTATTTTTAGTTGGTAGGTAGGTACTTACTTGAAATTACCTTAATTACGAAAGTCATAATATCGATTTTGTTTGTTCCTATCAAACATGCTATTTACTTCATTGATTTCGAAAATATGAAATGGTTGTCTATTTTTTGATTCTACCCTCGCGTTTTGTAATTTTTATAAAATATACTTAGGTACACCGTAGGTACCTGCGCTGTTTTCTTTAGAAATAATGGGCTAGGCGTTAATTTAGAAATTTAAAAAAGTAAACGTAATGCTCATCGTTTCGAGTGACTTTAAACCTGTCATCACCATCGTCATCATCATCATCATCGTCGACATATATCCACTGCTGACATAGACCTATTCTAATGACTGCCAACGTGTCATAGATAGATTATACGAGTACACTGTTACAATTTATAAAAATGTTTCCTTTGGTTTCTAATTCTGTTACATTTACGAGTTTCTATTAAATCGATTACCAAATATTTCTATGTTCGTTATAATTATAACACTATAACGCCAAGTCCCATACGGCGCAAGGTATAGACCACCGATTATAATTATCCATACAGATTGGACATGCTTCTAATATACATTTTGTTTCGAGTACATTATCAATAAAATTACTTTTTATTCAAACAAATGTAAATATAATTATATTATTAGTGTAATTTTATACAAATAAATTTGTAATTTCGCAACGTCTTCTCTGTAACACAGCATATTGTACAAGGCGGAATTATATTGACCGTTGAAAACTCAAATTAGCTATCACGTGCTTTTACATTCGCACATTGGGTGTCATTTATACTCTTACAATTTTATGTCGCCTCGCTTTGAACAAATGTAATTTTTGTAGATATGTACATACATACATTTCTTCACGTCAAGTTCCTTAGAGGGTGGGCAGAGAGCATGGAGTGCGAAATATCCCTATTCTTGCAGACCTGACGTACTTCTTCCACACTTATCAAATTTCTTCATACATGTAATTATGGTGTTACTAAGAAAACCCTGCAACGACTTTATTTATCATCATCATTACCTATCAACCTACTCCCGTCCACTGTCAAGGGCAGGACAGGGACAGACTCATTCCTGTCCCTATGACAGGGACAGGATAGAGTACCACTGCAGAAATCCGCGATCTGTTTTTTTAGCTGCACCTTCGAAGGCGAGACCTTGTGGGACTAACCTGTGGTCCATATGGTGTGTGTGTTGTAAAGTGTTTCATGGAATTGGACTGGTCAATTTCTTTCTTTCTGTCTAGTCGATGGCATTTAATAAATGTCTCGATCTTCCAAAGAGAGTTACTATGTATATAGATCAAATACTTTTAATGATAGGAGATTATTCTTTTAATTCTAATATTTGGGTGAGAATCAGACTTATAGATCTTTATCTAGTTGAAGATGAAGATGAAAGCGATGGAATGGTCCATGTGTCATAATTGAATAATTAAAATGATTGGCTTCGGATTTATTTAGCACTTGCAGATCAATATTCAAAAAACGTATTACTCAACGATTAAATATTTAGCTCGTTTGGCGCAGCCTATTTCATCTACTATTTAGTTAATTACAGAATTACTGAAACTATAGCACGTATACCTACGTGTCCACACCAATATGAATATAATATGGACACACACACACACAACTTTTCTCCTTTACCATCATTCCAACATTGTGTCCTAGTCGGGAATCGAATCCATAACAATCGGCGCAAACAACAACAATGTCTCAATGAGTCACCTCTATTTCAAACTTTTGTCATTCCACAGCATTTTGTAGGTCACATGCACGTTTGGGTGACATTAAGATTAAAATAAAACATATTAATTTTCCTATGCTCGGATTGCATGTTTTTCTCTCATATTTATTACCTACGCGGCTACCAAAATAGCGATTCAATAAAAAAGAATTATACTCACTCGACCAGATTAATCTTTAATTTCACTAACGTGTTTTTTTTATAATTATGTCTGAGCGTGGGCCGGTTATATTTGTCATTTTAATGAACTAGCAGACGCCCGTAACTTCACTTGTTCGCAGCAGATATTCATAAAATTTATACACGGCTGTAATCTATTATTGTCTCAATGCTGGGCACGTATTCCCGGAACTGGGAAAGGCTTGGAGCTTTTGCCACCACGCTGCCCCAGGGAATATTGATGGAGAAATTGATCGGTTAGCAGCTCGTGAAAATATTTATTTTGGTATCGAAGATCTCCAAGTAATACTGATACATCATTTGACATGTGGCAGCAATCATAACGGCCGAGAATGACTGCTTCAGAAGCTCTTTAAAGAACAGAAATATTACGAATGATTTGTACTGATTTTCTATTGATCACCTATACACTACTTAGATAGTCTTTATGTTCTTCATTAAATCAGACTAACTGAGAGAGAACTAACGTTACTACTCTATAAATTCTGCCACCAAACTGCACTGCCGTTCTGCTGTGTTTTGATTTTTAGTGTTAGACACTAGTTAGACTCGGAGTCTGGAATTGTCCGGTGTATGGCAATAGGCTCACCACTTATTCCACGGCACTTAAACGTAACTGATGAAACGTGTATACTCCTCTGCCTTTCCCCCTGCGGAGATTACAGGCATGATGCTACGTTTTCTAATCTCTTGTAATGTAAATGTATTCATCATAATTAACTCTTTCATCGTTCATTGGACACCGGTCTTTTCTCAGCATGAGAGAGATTAAAGCCATAGTCTGCCACGGTGGACAATTATGGGTTAGTTGACGAAATATATTTATATCTATTGCTTTATTATTTTTATATCATTTACGTATTTAAGTAACTTCTTCAAGTTTTTGTGTAAGTTCTCCTATAACAACACTTATATATAATATTGACTACCTATTCCATACTAAATATTGACTATCTATTCCATACTAAAACTAAACAAATTTTAGATTATTACACGATTTCATTATTTATGTGTAAGTTTATATAATTCGTCGCGCATTTTTCAATGCTAATACATTCAATGAATGGTGCATTTTACTTAAAGTGTCACTAGCTGCAACTTTTTAGAGATATATAGTTTCATTAATAGAAGTTTTGTAGCTAATTACATGTCATGTCATGTCATCCGCCCATCCCAGTCCACTGCTGGAGATAGGCCTCCCATAATAAGTGCCATTGCACCCTATTCTGGGCTTGTCACATCCAGCTTCAGGCTGCAACCTTTCACCTACCGCCGAGCTAGAATGTGGAGTCATAAACACAATGAAATATGAATTTAAGACCTTGCTACGATCAGTGGGTGCTCATGACAAGGACCTTGTATAGGTTCAGGAATAGTCGGGCTATCCCGAGGATCATACGTGAGCTAAGCCATTACACGAGTTAATCAGAGATAAAATTGGTCAAGATTTTTGATTATTGATATAAATTAATGCCGTGGTCAGATTTGCCGAAGCTGAATTGGCGTAATTAATGGTTACGACCCGGCGTCGCTCGCTTAATTAGGTTAATTACGGCGATCAAGAGTTTTATTAGCGAATGTTCTAATTAAGTCAGCCAATTATAGTCGAAGGTGAGGTCCTCGGTCTAACGGTCGTTTGAAGTGCTATTAGGTTAGAGAAAGCTCTTGTACAGTGAATATTAGAACATTACATTGCCATTGATTTAGTGCTTGCAAGTGCAACTGTTGGTGCAACTGTTGCGATAGGTCTTGGGTTCGATTCCTAAAACGAGTACCTACCTACTATTAAGTATTTCTGACATGCAACTCCTAATAGTCACTCGGAATCTGGACTTATCCACTGTGTATGGGAAAAGGTTAACCCCCTATTCCATAATGGGACATGAACGTAAGTGACGAAACGAGAGAGTATATTATTCTTCTGCCTACTTCTTTGAGGATTCGTGGCGTGATGTTGTGTTAACTTTAAAATATTTTTAAGTTCCTTCCAATTGAGTAAATCTTTAGTTACTGACGAGTTTTCTTTCTACGAATGCATGTTAGGGAGTAACAAAGGGAGTAAATTGTGATTTAGTGTGGGTCAATAAGAGTTTTATCATGACAATAGCGCGTTGTAATGTGTTAAGTACTGACTCTCGCGGACCGATTTAATGTAGAGATCACAATTGTACAGAACTACCCACATCGCTAAAAATAAAAACTGTCCAAAAATTATATATTAATATTACTTTAAAGTCAGTATTGTGTATGTATTTAACGTATTCTTGATAGCCCATTGGTTCTAAATAAACTTCTCTGCAATTTTTCTATTGCAATTACTTAAGATAATATTCATTAACTTTCATTGGAATAATATATCAAATTGTACCTATAAAATGTGTTAACATAGTGAATTCACTATATTAATGTAATGTTGCAGTAATCTTATTATATTACCATACCCGGATCCATAAAAGGGAGAGAACATTACTCTCCAGATATCTCTATGCTTGCAGACCTGACATGCCTCTACATTCATCTCTCTCGCCACAGATTTGTAACTCTACAAAGCATTTCGAAATGCGGGCGTCGACCATCTAATTGTTGTGAATTAATTGTTACATCCATTTAAAAACCACCATCCATTGTGTTCACAATTGTCGCCATCATTCCGGAACAGATTGTAGATGTAATTCCTCTCATTGAGCAAGCCAATGTGCTTAATTGGTCGTTGCACTTGTATGGACTGAAAGGCCAATTTCCTTTGAACGCCATTAATTACATTATTATCTCGGCCCATCTGTACCTAGCATCAATATATCAACCGTGCCCTATACGGTTACAAGGCAAATATATGGAGAAATAAAAAAATATAATATGTCACTTTAAGGTTTTAATTATGTTGTTTTGTAACACAGCCTGTAAATACGAATAGGCGTGAAGAAGAAAATTTTACGTATCCAACAATGAATGTGAATAAAGCTCCTTAGAGAAAAGAGAAATTCTCTGTCATCCTCTACAGAATCGGTCGTTATGATATAATAATAATGCTGAAAACGTTATCCTACTTGAAAACGACTGTGAACGTACGTGCACAATCAACATTAAAAGGGAATGCTTTTTCTTTAAATATTAACATGTATTAAAGCGAATAACTCATAAATTAGATTAGAGAGACCGTACGTCCTCATTTCGTGTCGCGTTTAGCAATCGTTACATTTTTCAAGGCTCATTTATCATTAAAACGTTAACAACGGCCTCGCTTAGTTCCAGCGTTGCGGAAAATAACTATTTTTCATAATGAGAATTAATAAAAGAAAACCAATATTCACGGACGTCTCATTGCGGGCGGAGCTGTCGTGTTCACGATTTTTTAAAGTTTAAATTTGGAACAAAAAGTGTCGAATTTACTTCATTTCGTTTTTATATCGATTTTTATGTAGAGGTTAATTTTTATGCGAAAGAAAGACGTTATACCTGTAAGAGTTTAGACTTTTTAGTACTTACTCGATATTCTTTGCCTATTACTTCTAATTACTTATGGAATCTAGGCGCTATATTATAATAACGAACATTTATTTTAAATAAAGGTGAAGACTATTTAAGTGTGATATACAGCGGTAATGTATCAAGACACATTTCGGAATACACACGCGCGAGCCAGACTGCGTCACGTCTCTAGATCACGTCGTGAAGTGTGGAAACGCGAAATAAAAGCAATACTTTCTAATTAACTCGCGTCTGAGATTGAGTCGACTCGCTTGACGGAAATAGACGTGCACGAATCCACTGATTTACGCACAGCGACTGTTTCGAACGCATCCAAATAATTAAAGCACGGTATTTATTTGATTGTTTTGATTCGTATGGCTTAGGCGGACGCGGCGCGCTTCTGGAATGTTCGATCGTTTGGAGTTCTATGCCCGTATTCATTGTAGCTTTTTTTACTATTTATTGTCATATCGTCAGCTAGATTCCTCACAGATCGGAAGAGAGCATCAAGTGCCAAATTTCCCTATCCTCTCAGAAGCTTCTTTTACATTAACCCCTCTCTTCGTACACGCTCGCTGGTTTCAGAATTCTGGATGTTTAACTATGTATGTAAAGACCTCGATAAAATATATAGATTTTTTTACAGTTGTCTTTCTATTTCTGCCCTTGCTTGCCATACGTTTATTAAATTTTGTGTAGGCATGAATATTTTTACAGTCGGACATTTACATATTTTGGGTGTTAGAAAAGTTTTGAAGTTTTTCTGTATTAATAAATCCTTTGTATCATAAATTGTGCTAACAATATTAAAGTCAATATTTATAGTATAACTCACTCAACACACAATGAGAAAGATTAGGCCTTAGAAGGCCACGCTGGACAAGTGTAACTTGACAGGTTTCACACGCTTTAGACTACATTATAAAGTGCCTAATCTCAGACACGGGATTTCTTAGTCTATTTCCCTTCAAAATATTACCGAAAAATATTTTATTATTAAAATGCACATAATTTTCCAATGTCAGATACGTGCTAACATTTAACCCTAGATCCTGAAATAGAAACGTGAAATCCAATCCACGAGACAATCATTGCTTAAAACTATTTGCGCAACATTGTAGAATATTATAAACTCTTTGTATTATTTAAATCTACCTACTCATGTACGAGCCACAGAATTCTTGTCTGAACTAGCCTTCTATTGATATATACATATCTTCCTCTACAATACAAAAAAAACCTAAAACATACTACAAGGTATCTTACTTTCTGAACCCACTTCATAGAATTAACCACCAATCAGTATGAATCACAAAATTGTATAAAACAAAACCCATATTAGTTGTAGTACATTTAAGGTTATTTTAAGAAACAATAGTAATTTTAAGTGAAAATAGTTGTTATATTATGTAACAATAGTTATAAGTTAAAATAGTTATTTTAAGTAAAATAGCTGTTATTTAAGTATAACATCCGTAGATGAATGTGCTCTAAGCCCTCGAAAGACAACAGAAGACGTATTTTTCCACTCAACTCCACGTTATGCTGACTGTGCCTGCAATGTTAACACGTTTTCATAATTACATCATCAATTCTTTTCAAGGTTCCGTTGTAACAACACGGGTCGCCTATCAAAATTAGAAAAGTTAAGTACATATATAACGTAACTGATGAATGTTGGGAGTGTACTACATTTCGCCTACCCCTTCGGTAAATACAGGTGTAGTGTTAGGATACATTAAAACTCATCAAAATATTGGCCCCATAGTTCAATAACAAGTTTAAGAAAAAAATTTACATTATACAATTATCCTTTAAGAAATGTCGGCGGCCATTTCGCCGGAATCCGCGTCACGGCGTCTCACCGGCACGCCGCGTGCGACACGCGCAGAACAAAAAACAACCGTAACTAATGAAAGAGCACGCGTTGATTAAGCCGGCGCTGTCATCGCGGCCGTGCGCCCAGCGCAGCGTCTACACTACACATAAAGATCGTTGCAAACGGAGCTATAATATACGTTAATGTACTCTGCTATATAACGCAATTTGAAACCGTCGTTGTTCTAGTGGTTGCACGCGCGATTGCTCAGCGAGTGGTTTTGGGTTCGGTCCCCGGGTCGGCTGCTATTGAGTTTTTCTAACTTGAGATTCCTAACTAGTAGCTCTAAGGTTGGATCGTTGTAATCGGTGTATAGCAATAGGCTCCCTTTTCCATGGCGAAACATATAATATAACAGGTGAATCGTGGGAACGCAATACACTCCCCTGTTTACTTCTTCAAGGAAATACATGAGACGTTTTGTTATTATATTACAACATATTTTGCTAAATCTGTTCATATACTTTACCGAATTCAAACAATATTCCATACAGCAAATTTGTAATTTAAACATACACTTTCGAGAAACATCGATGAAATTCTAGAAAAAATGCGCATTAATATGAACTGGCGGGCTATTACCTATAACATCGTGCAAATAGTAGAAAAGGTAAGTACGGGTTGTGTGCATACCGCTCAACCGTCTACCAACATCATTAATTGACCGTTTCATGGCTGCTGTGTTTCATTAATATTCAAATCTAATTCCAGCGCCATACACTGCACTCACAGCAACGCTCGCAGCCAACAGTGCGATCAAGGAGTGACCAGAATTAATAGTGTATAATTACATTGATATTAATGTCACACTGTGTTTCACCGTTATAAGAAATTCCATTTAAACATGACTCAATAAAATTTGCATCATAATGTTCAAATATCGTTCTATATAGACACCGTTTAATCGTAAATTTCTTTATAGTGTCATCTTATGACGTACGCGTTGTAGGCCTGATGGTTCTGAGATTTATATTTATATCAAATATATAGGTATCTTTTACCGAACGGTCTATTTCCATATAATTAATCTACACTGATATTAGTAATTATATTATTGTTATATGCCTACTATCCCACACTTGGCCAACGTGGCAGACTATGGCTCAAGACTCTCTCATTTTAAAAAGAAGACCGGAGTCTAACTGTAGAACGATAACAGATTAGGATGATGTTGTTAATTTTAAATTAAGTATTTGCCTACATTCTACCGTCAAAATGTTTTGTTTACTACGAAATCGTAAGCGGTTTTAGAAATAAAGTATTCTAAAAAATGTTTATGCGTTTAAAATGATGCTACGATGAATGCAAGAAATGGATATTTATAAATTTTTTATCTCATTAAGATTTGTCTTACAAATTTGATAATTTCCGACGTACCTATTAAAGAACAACACTATAAATTAAAATAACGATTGGAAAGAAAATTAATTTAATTTATCTATTTGCCTAATAGTTTTTATTGAGCTAGAATAACTTTTTACTCGTCTGTTTTTAAATATGCTATCTAATAATGCCGTTATAATGAAATAATTTCTACTACAACATTTAAGTTAGCAAAATCCAATAGAACATGATCTAAGAATCAAGCCCAGGCCCTCTCAAACAGCAGTCGGGATTTCAACTACTCGACCAACCAAGCAATCAAAGGCAGTATAAATATTATAAATTTCAAATAGTTATATTATGCTTAAGTATATACATATGTACATACATATAGATATCTAACATCACCGAAACGTGCTTTTTTTCGAATCATTAACTACATTTTGAATAATTTAAACCACATTTTCTACACTCAAATGTAATGCGATCTAAATTATCATTCCTAAAACGGACAAAATTGGATTGGATATAATTGTCATTTATAAATTGTCATAAAACGGACATAAAGCATCCATCAGGAATGCAACGGTTTCTTTTTCGAACAAAAGTCCAAATACCGAGGTGAGTAACGAGAGTACCCACTTTAATTATTTCCCGATTCCTTTTATCACTTAAGAAAGGACGAAAGACATTCCACATTTATTACCTTAGCTATGTACCCGAGTATCCTCGTATTACGAGACTTGCAATAAAGAGCTTAAAATTTTCTTATATCGAATTACGTATCCAGCCAAAGGTGTCGCCGGATTGTGTTACTGAAATCTTTTTGTCGTGTGTGGCAACCATAAAAGTCAGCGATTTGCATAAATACAACATCTAATTCCGAATCGTAACTGACGTATTAATCAAATGACTTTTTTAACCTCAGTAATTCACTTGATCTCTCGATTAAAATATAAACGGCACCTAATCGGAGATACGAAATCTTGTTGTGACTAATTTACATTAATAACTAATTAAAATTTTTTGATTCTTTTTGACTAGAATCTTTTCGTGTTGAATCATTTGCTCATAAAGTGTGATTCATGAGTGTACGGGCCGGAACCGAAAGGGCGTTATATGTATGTTATCTTAAACAGCTATATGTATAGGTACCTACTCACAGTTATGCATGTGGCGTGTCTCTATATTGTCGTGTACCTATATACATATAATTTAACACTCGAAAATTTGTTGGGTTCGATTCCCAGCCAAGAAAAGTCATCCTATTAATTTTCTATTAAATTGAAATCGAATTTTTGTTTTATATCATAACATAATAAAATAAAAATTAACTTACTGAAAAACTGTTAACACCAAATATTTGTACAAGCAGCAAGTAATTTAGTCACCGATGAGAAATAACTTGTTTGACCAATGAAAAATAATTTGTTCTTTTGTGTTCGACGTCAATGTGGGATCCTTATCTCTTGTGCGTAGGTGACACAAGAATCTATGACAATAAAAATTTAAAACGTTACTCGGACTATCATAATACATTAACGGGCCATTAATTAGCAGAATTTGAAATCAATAAATACCATATTCTTTTAGACGGTGATTATTAAAGCCGTTGTCGATGGGCCCATTATTATAAATTAGCCATTTTAGTTCCGTTCTGTTGTCTTCGTGACAATCTCTATTGTGTTTTTAATATTTATAAGGGTTTTTTTATAAGTTAGCTATCATCGTTTTTGTTTCTATAATGGTCGAAATTATCTATCGGTGATATATTTATGCGCCTGGTAGATTTTTTTATTATTCTGATGTTTTTTGTTTTTTGTAAAAAAGAAAGCTTTTGTTAGGTGACTATGATAAATAAGAATATGTCAAAATATTTTAATAGATTGTCAATAAAATAACTGTATCTATCTGTTAACAGAATAAACTGCTTTAGTAATTTAATATTCTGGGTTCTCCGCAAGGTACCACCAGGCGTATCAATATAAAATTTTTGATTAGAAATTTTTATGTCTAGATTTCATTGATATCCTCGTGTCTATGGTACATTATTCTAAATATAACTCCATGTCAGCCATATTGGAAACCCGATAAAATAACAATTAAGACAATGTTAAAAGCTGCTACAATGGCTCACGCTTGCGCCCGCGTCGTTCTGATAAATGACCGGGCCGCGGAGCGAGTATTTGATTTATAACATTATTTGAATAGAGAAGAAAGAATGAAAGAAAAAAGGAATTGTTTATTCAAACGTAATCGATCCGAAGATCGCTCGGAATGCTCGTGTCTAATTATTACGAGATACGACCATTGTGTTCCAGATTTTCGAACAGTGTTCGATTGTTTGAAATTCTTTCACGTTAACAGCCGATCGACTTAACGTTTATAGGACGCGTGGTAGCGCGGAATTAGTGTCTTATAGGCGATTTAATGTTACTATTTAAATAACTTCTAATTAACAAAGTATTGACAAAGTACGTCAATAACACATTAACTAACAAAAATAACTGAATAATTAGAATAAAGTTCAACCGCAAATGGTGCGCTTACCCGATAGACAAAGAAATAAAAAAGTTGATCATCGTAATAAATTTAAAAAGCATATAATGTACTAAAATGTTATTAATGCGACACAAATATAACCTTATCTATTTAGTAAGTGTTCTTAAACCATAAAAAAATGCATGTGAATAAATTATATATTGCAAACTCATATTCTATTTTAAAAGTGTTTGAGGAATTTAAATGTTGATAACGAGTCAGTTTAAAAAGGGTAAAGACACACTTTTACGATCTCTATAAATGCCACGTAAAATGGATAAGGTGTTTTAATTTCTGTCGCTTCGAATAAGGCGGTGTTAATTTTAAACTTCCCTTCGTTTTAACACATTACACTAGTGATCGCAGCTGGAGTTACTCGCAAATAGAATTTTAAAAAGGTTAAATATAGATATGTGTAAATTACTTCTATAACGATTTCAAATTCCAATTCAATTTCACAAAAGACCGAGACGAAACTTTTAATTGTGCTGAATTAAAACTGCGGTATAAAGATTTTGTTTAAGACTATGCTTAAAATTCTCTTAATTAAAGGATTTTACGTAAAACAATTCTGTCTATCGGTCTGTCTTCAATATCTAACGAGTGAAAGGAACATAGGTACATTCGTTCTTACACGTAATAAATAAACGTAATAAATTAGGACGTTAAATAAAAAAATTAACCCTCATACTATTCTGTACCCTATTTTAAAAACTCTTTATCTTACCACTCTTCGACACCAGCCTCTTCTCAGAAGGACTGGATAAGGTCATAGTCTATCACGCTGGCCAAGAGCTTCACAAACTTCACATACTTTGCAGAACATATTGAAGAATCCGGCGCATGCAGGTTTCCTCACGATTTTTCCCTTCACCTTTGTAACAGTTGATATTTATCAAATATTTACGTAAAGTTTAAGTTATTGCTTAACATTAACACACACTATTTATAGGCAAACGTTTAAAAAACGGTTACTCTTTCTAAGGTGCAATTTAGTTCTTTTTCTTAGTAAAACAAAAAGCAAAAACTGATCTCGATGGAAGGTGGGATGGCCGGATTAACTTGATTCAATCAGTTGAAATGCGTCAACTGATTCGATTAGAATAACTTAAAACACTTGAAGGCGGCATGTCTGGACACAGCGGTTTGTAACTGGCCAGTACCAAGTAATGAGAACCAACCGCATACAAAGTAGAGTGTCTGTTTAATATGGATCTTATAGTTCCATACGTACACAGTTAACACCATGTAACTGTAACACCGCATAAATTAAGTTTAAATCTATACAACTTACCATTTTCACACACACAGACATGCATATATGTTGTTCTTATATATAGATCCGGTACACTAATTCCTTGTCATTAGAACACATTTTATGTTGACTTCATATCTCGCTCCCATAAAAATCTCCAAGTCGTGTTTGTTGGTTTAAGTTTAATACGTCTTTTACATATTAAACACTAATTTATTTTCCTATATTTTATTTAAAATAATCTCACAGACGATATTTGGACTTTTATGTAGAAGATGAAGTATGATGTTACGCTACCTCTTCTAGTTTTAGTCTCAAAAAACTGTATCATAATCATCGCCATAAACTAAATTTATGACATTACTAACGATACCATAAATATCTTGTCATATAGTCCATTGTTATTGATATCACGTTTGTTCTACATTGAATTATTTAAGATTCATATTTCGATGTCATCAAACCTTTTCTAGTTCCACTGTTGGACAGGGATTTCGTCTCAGAATGTGAATATTAAGTTCGTAGTCTGCCAGACTGGCCAATTGCAGGTTGGTGAATAATATGTGCAGGTTCCCTCACAACGTTTCCCTTCACCGTTACACCGAAATGATACTTAATTTTAAATGGCACATTATTTGTAAAGACTTGGATTGGCAACCGAAATCCATTTTTTATTAATTATAATCTACTACTTTTATTTAGGTTAACCAATTGTACAAGTTGAACAGGCATATAAAAAATTAAATACACGAATAAATAGTCAATATACATGTATAAAAAATGCATTAATGGAATATTACTTAATTACTACATCAATTAACCATTAAATCATTAATGGCATTTTCCTATTACGTGTCATTCTTTCGAACTACTTTCGTAGTGACAACAACATCAACACTGGTACGAATGGAACCTGATTATCGTAATATAAAACTGAGCGACACTGTACACAAATAAAAAATAAATAAATAATGTAATAAAGATAAACCCTAAAATGGGCCTTAATTACTGACAAATTGGTCACTTCGAGAAAAAATATGGTATGGAATTAGACAGCATTAAAGTGTTATCTTTATGCGATCCTGCTCGGGCATCCTTTTTCAAATACGTACAGTGAGGACATGCGTTAGCATGCATTTACATGTTCCGCACACAGACACGCGGTAATTTGAATATTTTTAACGACTTTTGTATTTACATCGTAACAGCGAATCGTGTACTGCTTACGTTACACTGCTATCAACAAATCAAACAATGCAGAACACACACAAGAATACATTTTTTAATTTTCACAAGTAACATCACGACTGTATTTGTAAGAAGAGGTAGACAGAGTAATTGAGTACATACCCGCGTTACACCAGGTACACCGTGAACAAAATCGAACTTCGAGCTAAACTGGAGGCATACATTAGAAAAACTGAAATTTGCCCGTCATGAGGGTCGAACCCACGACTACTCGATTGACAGTCATTCTTGCGGCCACTCGGCTAACGAGGCAATTCTGATTAAACTGTAACTAAATTCTGTGCTATATTCCATTGTAATGGCTCTACATCTCTGCAAGAATATAGGTTCGTAGAATCTAGAAAATTAGTAATTCTGGCATAAACGCTCTTTTAGATCAGTGTTCTTTATTGTTTTTAATGCTTCTTGAACATTCTTCATTTTAGATCCTCTATTTCAACATTGTCATCATGAATAAAAAGGGCTAAGACTATTTTCTGCCATGCCGGCCAGGTGTAGGTTAGCAAATGTTGCATTTGTTAATACATACAATATATTTCTCAGTAACATCGGTGTTGTTTATACAGGAGAACAATAGAGCTTAACTAACATAGGCTAATAACAAAACGTTGATCATTTATCATTATCATTCATGTCTCTGTTAAGCAATTAATTAGTTAAATGATAGAGTTTCCATATAGGATAGACAGATGATTCTGCCAACTTGTTACATCAAATATTGTGATATATTAAGACATTTTTTTTGTGTTTTTGAACTAACGTACTATTTAAATGGCTGAAGTGGGTTAGAGTTTACGTTTTAACGTGACGTCACTGTTACAGTTACTTTTTAAAATGGAACGTTTAAATGTCTTATAGATGAGGGATTTAACTGTTTTCCGTGCGAGTATGTCGAAAACAACATAATATAAATTGTCTGTTTAATAGGTTTTGTTGGTTCAATGAACTACTTAATATTTAGGGGTTCTGATAAAACGAAGAAACTATTGTGTGTTGGGGTCGTTTTCCTGAGAGTATTTATACGTATAGCAGTAGAATCTTTACCAAATAGGCCATGTAGGTACTTGTTGATAAGGCGTCAGGTATCTCTGAAGATGCAGAAAAGTCTATAAAGAGTGTGACGAATGTAGGGGAAACGCATCAGGTGGTCAGGACAGAGATCTACTTAGAGATAGGAAACCTCGATACTTTTCACCTATCCCGAAATGGATTTGGCGTGATGATATAATAATAACAGTTATAAGAGTTCGTCTTAAATTATGCTAGATTTTATTAAAAGAGCCTGGGATAGAATGTATGGCTGTCTTCGTATGGTCCAGAACTGAGTAGGATATATGGAAAATAACGTAATAAATTTCGAATTCAGATGATTTACATCAATAAGTACCGAATTCCACAGTCGCTATTTAGGCCAGCAATGTATTTGAAACAAAATTTTCATAAAAAGACAATAGAATTTTTGCTGTTACTAGGTACAAAGTAAACTCGTTTTCGTAATTCGAATTTTTGTATACCTATAACTTTATTCTTTATTTATACATATTATATGAAAGTATTTTTATCAGAACTTCGGGTTTATTTGTGATTGGACCAAATAAATTTAATATAATTGTACTGAACCACCATACAACCTTGGATAAGTTTTTTATGTCTGAAATAAACTGTTATTGATGGGTCATTGGTGTCATCGCTAGCAGTTTACGAGGGCCTGAATATATAGCTTAATTGACAAAATAACTATTTTAAAAAACACACAGAACACTAAAAAAAACACATTTATTTTTGGGGTCATGTTAAAAAAGTAATTTACATGAATATTACGAGTAATATAAAAAAATAAATAAAAACTATAGCTATGTACCTACGCGTAGACAACTTTAATAAATATATTAAATCAAATGTTATTAACAAAACTATTCCATTTTTGTAACATAATGATATGTACCTACATACTGTACATATGTATCAATTATTGCAGGATGTCCTCTTTTATCAAATATTATCAAAATATAAATAAACAAGCTTCTATAAGGTACTTTTCTTAATACATGCAGCTTTTTTCTGACAGATACAGTTTTTTCCTGACAATAATTTTGTATATCAACTAAAAACTTTTTTTGATGAATATAGTTTTTTTCATACAAACAACTCTTTTCCCCGATCATAATCAGCGTTTTTCTGACAAATACCGATTTTTTCCTGACAAACAACAAAATAGGAAATCGTAACTGTCAGTCCCGTAGCAACCGAACGCAAATAGAAACTCCACACGAGACTCGCCCATGACCCGTCCGCGGCGCACTCATATATTTACTTTATCTTGTTCAATACACTTAAATACAAATTAATACAAGCGAAGGACCGGACCTTAATGGCGGTCCGGACTGTTTATTTTACACCTCTCTTGGGACACGCGAGGTGGATTTTTAATTTTTTTTTATTAGCCTCAATACACCAGGCTTTTAGCGCCTTCGGAAATGGAATCTAGAATTTTTTCTCGGAATCTAACGATAATAGATGCCTTTCCGTTTGGTGCCACATATTTATTGTGAACGTAAATATGTAGATTAATAATAGCTGCTCTGCCTACCCATAAGGAATCTGGTGTGATAATATAACAAAAATGTCAATATATTGCATATTATTACTTGCTTTATCTAAATGTAGAGATACTCTTACCATATCCCCTTTTTGATTTAGCTGCAAAATTCATAGTGATGATTATGAAAGACATTGATAGTGTCATCTAAATTATAAACAACAAAACCCGTCTAAATCGACCGCCCACACTTGTAATGTATTAGAATAAATGCCAACCTCATTCCGCAGATCTGGAGTTCGAATTCTAACATGCACATAAGGAAAAAAAAATGAGAATTCGCTACTCAGTTCACACACTACTGCGAACTTGGACAAGCCTTGGACTTGGACTTGAAAGTCGACCTATGTCCAACAGTACAATGATAATAGGGACGATGGTGATGATTGGAAAATGATAGTTATATAATACCTATGTAACAAATGAATGAAATACTGACATTTTTTTTGGCTTACCAGGGAAATTTAGATTTCCAAATAATCTGCCCGGTACACTAATTGTATTTATCCAGGAATGCACTTTATAACAGTTCTTTGTATAACATTATACATAATATGTTGTATTATAATTGTAATTTAATTTATTATTTGAGTGACGTATGTAGAAAACACGGTGTTTTCGATGATCTCTGCCTACCCTATACGATCTGGGGTGATGGTACGATAATAACGACGATATTTATTATTTCAATAAGTATATTTACGCCCATACGAGTACATAATATGGACTCTCAGGGCGGAACGCTGCAATTCTCAGCTGTTTTCTGTTTGTAGTATTTAGTATTCGTATTCCATGTTATACAGGGTAACTGGTTAACATTTTTCGTATCAACAAAAAAAATTATATTGAGTACGAAATAGAATTTACATTCTTAGCTCAAGTACGTGCTCACCAAAGGGATTATATCCAGCACTCAGGTTTCGTAGTTATTAAAAGTGTCTACTGATTATCGATACGATATTGACATTAATATTCCAAAAATATTATCGAAACACCTCAGCGGCCGATAAGAATGTCAGGCCACACGCAGCAGGTCATTAGACACCTCCCCACGGAAAATAAATTAAACTAAACGAGTATCTCCACCAACAATCTCATTTCGAAAGAACAACCTTAATTTCCTAAGACATCCTCCTTAAAATTAAAGTACATTGCTACTTTTATACTATCAATAATTTGTACGTCGTAACACAACTAGCAATGGATATTGTACTTTTCATTTTTAACGTAATACGTAATCAGAATAAGTAAATCCGGATCAATTAAATGCTATAGGATACAAGTACTATAAGTCAGTTCGAAAGCGAAATCCAAGAAGTAATGACTTTAGCCTCTAGTTTATGGCGGAAAAGAGACGGAAAATGAAGTTTATGATACCATCTCACTTTCTTCACGGTGGTTAAGGCTGTAAATTTTGATTAAACAGAGCCAGGTCCGTTTTTTATCAAAACTTCTCTATATCTTAAAAATTAACGTTTTCTGTATAATGTGGAAAGATGTACGAAATTTGATAAAAAAAAGACATTAATCATAATTATAATTTACGTGGTCACGCAAACGGACGCCTGTGGACCGGTTTTTAATTTAGATTGTGGATATTTCACTAACATTGACGAGAAATTTTTAAGACTTTTATTAGGTGCTATATCTTTTACATATTATGTGAAATTGTTTTTAAAATTGTTTAAAAAACTTTCACAATAAGACTTCAAATTACCCGTGAATATCCCCGAAGGGGTAGGCAGAGAATATAGTATTCCCACTCCCACTAGTATTTTCACTCTGTCATTAAATCCAAATGCAAATAAACATTATGAAAAGCATTTTATTTTTGGCTAAATTGTATTTTCCTTAACTCATATCGACAGTACATATAAAGTTGACAATTAGAAATATTCTAGGGAAACTTACGTGATCCTTACTAACTTAAGTTGTAAGAATACTACAAATAATATTAACACAATTGTTGAATTGTTTCAAATAAAATCCATGACGTCACCGCATTCTAGAACATTCTGTCGCACACATTGTAAATGGAATTTTTATTGGAACAACCAACTCACTACTGTTTAATACCAGGAACAATCATTCATTATTCAAGCAGGTTGAGAACAATTAAAAATCTATTCGATATGCGCGGTACGTTGCTAGGCCGTCCGTTCGCCTGACAGTTTTGAAGTACCAATAAAAAGGGTATGTTATAGCCATTACTTATAGCAATTCCAATGCCAGTCAGAAGTGAGGCAAAATAAAAAAAAAAACATTCCAGTTGGTAATCGTTGTGGTGTACTAAAATAAAACTTTTTATTGTTTACAATACGTTTAATTAGAACTTCCAAGACGTGCATGGAAAATGTACGTAGATCATAAAATGGTGTTCAGGTACAATGATCTAATAAAGGTTGTTGGTAGTCGAATGCCTAAGTACATTTAAATAGCCATTAAAGGCTTTGTTTACTAAACGTTGGCATATAAAATCACGCCTGTAATCCCCGAAGAGGTAGCAGATGAATGTACTACACCGATTACGTTTTTATGTTCCACTATAGAATAGGTGGTGAGCCCATTGCCATACACCCGCTACAGATCCAGGCTCCGAGGCATTACTAGAAAATCTAACTTAGAAAAATACAATAGCAATTTTATTTTTCTATAAGCCCTTAATCTGAACCCAGAACCTTTCGATCGGCAGTCGCGCTTGCCAACACTCGACCAACGAGTCAGTCACTGACAGCCACGAGTTACGAATGTTTAGTACCTATGTCATTTTATTACATTTGTAGTTGTTGTCTCACATTACAAGTGGTTTGAAAACCAAATTATGTAGTTTCGGTCGCAGCCCGTACAAATGTTTCAATCGCAATAAAATCTCTAGAAGGTTTCAAGAGAAGAAATTATCAAGAAAAGGTCGTGGCAATATCTTTGAAATTAAATTAATATTAATTAATACTTAACATTACATAGGTTTCTTGATATTTTTTATGTGATTGTAGCAATGTTGTAACGTGTTTAAGCAGCGTAACCTACTTTTTTATTTCAATAAAAAAATGTTTTAAACAAAACCCACTGTTTTATTATTTTAGATGTGAAGGTTGTAAATGTGGTGTAATGTTTAATGAAAAATATATAATTATAATGATGTGTATGAGTGTGTTTACAAACATTAGTTTCCAAACCAGAAGTCTTCCTTGTGAAGTTTACATCAAACTTCACTTCAGAGGCTGCCGAAAAGTTGAGCGAATATCGTTTACTGATAACAAACAAGATGGAGTCACTCATATTTCTTCAATACATGAATATTTTCTTTACTCTTTTTATATTCTTATTTGTGTATGCTTTCGTTGTATGATTCATAAATTAATAAAAGTTTTCGTAACCTTCGCTAAGGTTGACAAATTAAAAATTCCATTTTATGAAAGGTATAAAACCTTGGCAGGCAGCAGGCAGCAGACGGCTTCAGTGGGCCAAAAAATAGTCCCCTTCATTAGATCCATAGCGGAAAAAATTTGGCATGTTATTACCGTTTACCCCTACCATTGGAATATTTTGTTATTTTACCAACATTTTCATTATCCATTTTTAAAACCAATAAAATAAGAATGTAAAAATAATAGTAAAATTTTATATGCATCTCATATTACAAGTCTAATAGTGGAAAGGTGAAAAGGTTGATAATGATGTTAATCTGAGATAAAAGAGATAAACTGAATTATATATGATAAAATTCATTTTTTTATGATACGACAAGTCTGTTTAAAGACTAACATTGTATTCTGTTATTGTCTCTGCTTACGGTAGTAAAAAGTAGCACAATGCAAATCAGATATACTCGTTCAGGAAACCATTTCCGGTACACTTATGGCTATAATTTTGAGTCGCTTCGTGTTATGGAATAAGGAACTTTGATGGTCGCATAAGGAAACTATTTATCGACGGTCGTACGCGACACATGACAATCGTGATGGGCTTGCAATTGTGCATGACGTCGAAACTACAGACATTTTAATACTGATATATGCTGTATCGCAACAATTTATTTGATGAGGCAGAATATAGTTATTTGGCAATCGGTACTCTCTTCTTACCCCGTATTAAGCCTGGCGTGACGATATAATAATAATTAAAAAACACATGTCGAATACAACTCGAATATGACACATCTGACGTAACTACACCAAATGAGACCGATAGTAGACACTCTTTGGTAGTGTGCCTACCCCGTTAATTTACGACAGTTCGCGCTCACACGCAACTATAAATCAAGATGAATTACAACAATGATCGGATCTGGCATCGACGTTTAATCCCGCATTCATTACTTTGTACGAAGTCGCGCCGTCGCCTTGCGCCCGCGAAAATTGACTTAACCCACCTCACGGCAACCTACTACCTACAACAATTAATCGATATTGAAGTCAAAAAGTATATATTCCACCTATTTCAATCGTCACCTCCCCATGATTTTCAAAACAAGGTTTGGGAAAAACGCGTCTCATATGTACCTGCAGTAGTGCATAATTATGCATGGACGTATGAAATTGAGTTAGTACCATAAGCGTTAAAGCCTACCACGATAGTCTAAAACCTCCTGGAAACCTGAAATGAAGAAGTCTTAAGATTAATTGTGGGCAAATAATATTAACGATCCTTATATCCCAGATAGCAACAGGGATAGCCTAATGGTTTTAAAATCGGCGTCACAGTACGGAGCTCCTTGGATTGAATCCGAACCTCTTTCCAAAAAATATGTGTTTTTGAATTAAATATCACTTGCTATAACGGTGAGGGAGAATATCACAAGGAAACATTAGGTTTCCTCTTGGTGTTAGAGTTCTCCGTAAAGTTCTCTAAGGCGCATGAAATCTGCCAATTCACACTTGACCGGAGTGGAAGACGATGGCTTTAACTCTTCCCATACTGAAAAGAGACCCATAGCCAAAATTCGAACGATAAACATATTGTTAATGATGGTCGACTCAAAGCATTCCTGTTCAATTATATTCTATATAACACATATATCTATGATTGTTCTCAAGTAGAACATTGGATTCTATTTGAGGTAGCGCGCAGATGTTCGCAGCTGCAGGAGCAATTAATGTCAAATGGCTTCGTTTGCTAATTCGACAGAATAAAAAACAAATGACTGTTTGTCCGTGGGTTGTATGGATGTATGCCTATTCCATGGTATTATTTCTCTCTAATAATATATTCGTTAAATCAAACATAATGTACTTACGAGTATCTTACCCCTTATGAGACCTGGGGTGATCATTGTCACAATTATAACATTTAGTAATAAAAAATATTATAGTCAAAAATGGTTTTTCTTCTCTACTTATCTCACAATGGACCTAGTAATAAAGTATCAATAATTTTGTTATTAATTTGTCATAATTATATTACAATAATT
>DWME01000051.1:0-52723 GCA_018244795.1 Parelbella ahira ahira | reverse complement strand
GAATCCCAACGCTGATCGGCTAATCCTTTCAACACGATGACAAACCTGTGTTTGTCATCGACACGCTAAGAAGAAGATCGTGGAATGGCATATATAACATTGTTTAGTGTTATCTATCTTAGAATGTACACCGAAACACCGCCCGGCCTCCAAGCGCCAGTGCAATGAGACGCGTAAAGTGCTTTTTAATTATGGCAAAAAACTGACAATTAATTCTGCTCACGTTTGCTGCGTCGTTGAATTGTAAATTTCAGTTTCACTCTTTTATGAATAATATGAAATCTCATACTACGGAAGGTACATTCGAAAAGAATAGTGTTAGCTACGAACAGTACGAACAATAATTAGGTGGCTCTTTATAGCAACATATCTGATTTTTGTCTTTCAAATCAGAATAAAAGGAAGCGATTGGTGTTGATAAGCGTCAAATTAGTCGGAAGTGCTTCGATAATAGACAGAATAACAAATAAAGAACAGAGTAACAACGTCGCTAACAATGTTTACCAATTGCTAAATCGTTAATGTATTGATTACATTACATGTATAAAGCAAACTATTACCCGCTTTCATTTATAAAAAATATTTAATTGATTTGTTGTCCGGCATTGTATACACGTTGTATTGGAATCGAAAATTGTTAAAAAAGTTAACTTGCACACGCAAAAACTGGACAACATTTAGTAGCTACTTGTTAAATATTACAGGATGGTAAGCTCTACTTGTCAGGTTATAATAAATTCGTATTATTTTTTCATATACATTTACAGTTTTTAACACGAATGTACCACATAACTGTGAGCATTATCGAATAATCAAAAGTGACTTAATTGGTTATCTGCTCAGAGATTAAAGGTTTTTGCTTCTAATTCAGGTTGATGTTACTTAAATGTGTTGCTGTCTAGATGCGAATTAGTCGAAAAATATATTTCTTGTTTAAAATCAGTGATATATTGTTATTAAGTATTAAGTGACTATTAAGTATGCATGATTAAATTGTGTACCGGCTTAGCTCATGTGTATATTTTTAGGATAAGCAGACAAATTACAGACCTATCCAAGGTCCTTCTTCTTAAAGTAAAACCGATAAAGTATATATCAAGCGAATTTATGTAATGTTATTCATTGACAGGATTTAAGAACCTAAATATTACAACAGACAAGATAAAGATAAAATAAAATATCTTTAAATTTTAAAAGAAATGTCATAAAAGCTCATGAAGTTCAAATTAATAATAGCCGTTTTTGTTTAGGTTTAATTTAAACTATATATTTAGAGACTATAAAAAAAATTTGACAAATGATTAGTCGTAATGTAGTTTAACAAATTTTATGGTCAAACCTGCGACGTAAGCCTAGTAATAATATGTCAGCTACAAGAGTGAGCACACAAACCACATGTGTGGGCCAAGAAGGTATGTATCTACATTTTAATTGAATAACAGAATAAAGAGAGCGTGGAAGGCTAATGGCTGGCACTTTTGTATTGCGAAGGGAACGGTTTGTTTGGTCGAGATTCCATGTGTAATTACTCGTACATGTAGACAGGTACTGATTACCAATGGTAATTGCTTGTTCGAAATGGGTTAACATCATCTAATGTTGCTCAATATTTTGAATGATTTTTTTTAGTGAAGAGAATAGCAAACGAACAGACAGCAGTCATAAATGGCCGGAGATGGTCATAGATTCGTAACGGGTAACGAATAGGACCCTAATAATAGTACTGGTAGAGTCAGCTACCACAGTCAATGTAAATTGTTAGTAAGATTATTTTAGTGTAAAATTTTAACAGGCTGTAAAAATACAATTCTGTGACTCTGGGTTTCCGTACTAAAGAAAGGGTGAAGTTCTTTATTGGGGGCTTTAATGTAAAAATCATTAGAAGTGAATCGTATTGTGATAGGTAGTACAAACAATGCTATTTATTGTGTTTCGGTTTTATTTGATAGATACACTTCGGTTAATCTCAAGTAAAATTCCACACATGAATACGAGTTTATGTTATTTTGATACATGAGCAACTTTTTCAAGGAAATGATCAAGAATATACATAAAGATGATTTATTACGAAATGAACAGAGCTTAATAAGTTTTAATTTGGCACAATTATCTAAGTTAGATACTTGTTATTTCAGTTAACATAATATTAATCAACAATAAAAATAATAATAGTACATTTTATTGTACACCATACAGAATAAATATTAACAAGACAAACAGGTACAGGACAGTACAAGTGGACCGTCTTATCTATAATAAGCCATAAACAGTGTTTGTTACAAGTACCTGTTCAACATCTTAAGTGTGATTTGAGTAGGTATACTAAATGTTTTATTTCAGAACGGGAATCCTGATAAGATAGTTATTTAATAACCAAAAAGCAATCCCACTGGCTAAACGCGATTCAGTAAAGTTCATAATGTAAGTGTTTCATAACTTACAGATTTTCTCTCAATGTCTTCCTTCACATTTAACGTTCATGTTTGATTGTTAATTAAAATATAAATCAATTATTTGGTGTTAATTAATACATTCTTGTGCGTGATGCTTTTATATGTAATTGCTTTAAATATATCCAATTAATAGTTTTTAATATGACTTCAATGTTCTTGTTTTTATATTAATGATATATGTATATTATTTTTTATTGCAACTTTTTACAATTCGTAGTGGTATATGGACACGCAGGTCATTCGGTTATAGAATGAGAGTGTTAATGACTGAATGAAATCCAATCGATTTAAAATGTCTTGTTATTGGAAACTACTTTTTTTACGTTTTATGAATAACGAAAGTGAAATCAGACCTCACGTGTATACATTATTTGTCTTAATTGTAAATATTCATTTGTAGGTTGCTTACAAAAATTATAGGTCGTAAATTGTAATAATATTTGTTTGAATTTCATATTCATTAGTGAATATCGTAAGATTTAATAACAATGAATTGTGTTATGTTTTTCCCGTTATCTAG
Source organism: Parelbella ahira ahira (assembly GCA_018244795.1). Classification (NCBI taxonomy): domain Eukaryota; kingdom Metazoa; phylum Arthropoda; class Insecta; order Lepidoptera; family Hesperiidae; genus Parelbella; species Parelbella ahira. The sequence continues at coordinate 49,750 of DWME01000051.1, read as the reverse complement.
AGCAAGAGTTAACGTCTTATACGAAGTAACACGATGTGAAACCGAAATAGGATTTCATCTCTACATAGAGTCGTATATTATTTATTACGATACTGTTCGGGTGAATTGCATATGTCGCGTCTCGTAGCGTAAGCCAGTACGTGACTTAGTAGGAACTGTTTGCATACATCCAAGTGTCAGCTTTTATGTATAGAATATGTTAATAATATGCATTGTTTATTAACTTTATGCGATCAATTGAAAGTTTTAAAAACATTCATTTAAAAATATAGCATTACACCTGTATCTCTCTGAAGAGGTAGGCAAAGGAGTATATAACACTCTAAGAATTATACAACACTCTCGAATTGAGGGTCAGCCTATTGGCAAAAATTTCACACATCTACTTTTCCCAATTCGAGACCGAACTCTGGACCGCTTAATCAGCAGTTACGTTTGCAACCACTAGATGCACGTGGGTCTGGGCACTAGATCTACGTTGAGAATACGAAGAGGTAAAGCTATAGACTGTCATGTTGGCGCTGTACGGACCCGTAAATTATAGTCCACAAATATATGAAAGTTTATACCACAGGTCTAATAAGATTGCGTCATTATGTATGCATGTGGGAGCTGAAGATCTGTTTAACATCTAACATCACTATTCGTATGTAGAAAGTATATAAACAGCTTACGTAAAAATATTATTGGATTATGTTTTACACTTGATCTACAATTTAAAGCCTCATTGTTACGTCTGCTAGGCACCATTGTAACACTGTCGCCGTGGCACACTGAGGAATAATGCTAGTATTTTTATGGTTTGATGTTAATGTTAACCCAATAATGCAATTATCTGGAATCACTTCAGTGGAACGGAGAAAGGCTTAAGTATTTGTTGGGCTTCGTAAAGTTCGTTCCACCCGCATTGCAGTTCCAAAGTCCGACGACAAACGTTCTTGTTTGGTTTTAAGTTTTATTTTTTAAAACTTAAACGTTCTTTTGTTCGACAACGTATTCGAAACAGTTTTTGGACGATCTCATATCAATTTGAGGGAACAGGGGATGATCGATCCGGAAAAATCCAACTACATTCAAATCCAGAAAATCCACTCCTTTAGGAGACGATGTCGGCTGGTGAAGTGGATGTGACGAGGACTATAGATGTATGGATCTTTAAATGGTCGCAACAACTGTGATACTTTTATTACATTAAAAAAATTGTCTGTTATTCTGTAGGCAGCGCTAATTAAATTAATTCGGAAAAATGCTGAGAAACTGCAGCGAACTTAAGAGGAATGAGAATGACAAAAAGGAACACTGAACGAAATTACTTTCCTAATTAAAAATTTGTTCCCTACTGGCAGTTTAAATTTATAATAAGTTTGAGGAAAAAGAAACCAATATTGAACTGTTTGTCTTTGTTTTTTTCTCAATTATCGCAAATGAGAATATTTTATCTTTTTTTTTAAATTTGGGGTTTTATCCTTGTTAGGATATGTCAACCCCATTGTGACCATCATAGATGTACAACCCTTAAACTATTTAACAATCCCTGCGGAGACAAGACACCAATCTGCAAAATAATGGAGCCGCTTCTAAAATGAGACGTTCGGCCATCAGATACCAATTTAGTATTTTAGTTTACAGAAATACTTACGAGTGGTCTGAGATATGTCACAATCCAATACGTCGGTTTTACTGTTTTCAGCTTGTGGGTATTAAATATTAGTCGGAATCCTTAATTTTTATCATACTATAAGCATTGTTTGATAAAATACGAAATTTTAACTTAGTAAAATGTTTTGCCGTACCTATGTACATGAGAAAGAAACGTTTCCTTTTACTAGTGAAGCCATTTGAATGGTAAACTAAATAAAAACGCATTTCTTTTAGGGGAAACGAGTTTTATCTAATTCTTGTACCTATTTAACAATATAATTTTCTATTAAAATTTATAAGAATATGTAATTATGACTAAGTTTTTTATTATATAAATATAACGTTAAAAAAGACGTAATAAGAACATCAACTTTTCAATTGTACCACTAGCGCCATCTTGTGTATATGCTATAATTCTTTATATTGTTAAAAAAATAGTACAGTGTCATTCACATAGATGTCGCTACAAATATCGAATTATAATTGATGTACTACAAATGATTTTTTTTATAATTATTCAAGAATTAACGGCTTTTTGAAATGTAGACCTATACTTTATTACAAACAAAACTATGAAGTTGTTAATAATAGCTGAATACTTCAATGTTTTTGAAACAAAGTAGTTAAAAGCATTCAAGAGAAGCCAAATATCGTGTTATAGGACGTTTAAAGAAAAGAAGTTGAATTATATAGTTCCATTTGACATTATAAATGTTCAAGTGACTTAAAAATGGAAAATCCATTTCTCGTTTCCGGCTCACACTTGACCGCTTTTTTAATAAAAACTTGGCTTGCGATTTACTGCCCAAGTTCTTGAAGTGCCACCCTCAAACTTTTTATCTGAAAGCCTTATTCTGGACATTTCCCAGCAGTTTTAAAGCCAGCCATATCACTTGGGTGGAGCTATTGAAATATCGAAAATGCTTCGTAATGAATATGGTCTTCTTATACAGACATATATTATATTCGTATGTATTTATATAATAATGTAAATAGAATATCATCGAAAAATATTATTTATGTCGTAATTTTAGTGGTGTATTAAATATTTTTAACAACATATTTTAAACACGAAACACAAGTATTAATAAATGCTGAAATCCCTAGTAAATGACTTTTGTATTTTTTATATTTATGTCTTACCCAGAATATACCTGTTACTTCAATATTAAGAATCTGGTCGCGGGAATCGTAGCTAGTAAATTTTACGAAAACGCTCATTAAGCAAATTAAATTTAGATCTTAATTAAGATCATGTTCATAATAAAATATCAAATTCATCCTCTAAATTCTCAAATTTTGATTAGAATTATAAACTTTCTGATTAATAATTATCTTTATAATTTTTGACAAGATATCTTCGACAGTTATTATTATTAATTAATTTCAAGGTCTTCCAAAAGTCTAGCGAAAACTTAAGTTATATTAGTCCAAATAAAATATTTTAAATACTGATGATCTAGCAGTCGCCTTGAATTACTGTATACCTACTTATGGAATCTCCAACAAAACTGCAACTATTGTTGTGTCTACATATGCGTTGGGCATATGCAAAAAATGGTTTAGGTAGCAGTTATATGACGATCATGGACACCGCCAACTGGCATTAAACTGGACCGTGCGAACAACTTTACTAGTAACAATTATTAGTAGTAATGTTAATACATATGCATATTTTGTTATTAAGACTGGTATTTTGGTACACGGGTTAGTGAACCAAACAACTGAGCCAATGGTGGCTGAATCTCAATAACGTTCAAGTTTAAAAATGTAATTATTCTGGAATTTCAACCACTGTTGGATCATTCGTGTTCATGGAAGTGTCAACTTAAGTTGAACATCATTAAGATAACAATGAATACCAAATGAACATTCATATTAATGCAAATGCAATGGTAAAATCTCGTGAACATCACCATTAAATGATGTTTCGTACAAATTTCCTCTTACATTAAACCCAAACCATAAATCTGGAGAGCGTTTAATTTCAACACGGTACACCTAGGTGCAGGAAAACGGTCCATTCTTACCTTTTTGTCAAACTGACTTCTATTTCGTTATGTGTTATTTCATAATAGTTTACGTCCACGTTTCACCAGTTACGTTTACGTCCCGCCATGGATAGGTGAAGAGCCTGTTGCTGACATTTTTGCGAAAGGCATTATGGTTAATTCTTAGCTGGTCACAATAGTGAGATATTATTATTTATTGAATATGAGAGATTCTTAAGGAATACTTTATGTAGAGTTAAGATGCATTTTAAATATATTTTAACGTGGCATAATCTTTTATTAAAAATACTAATACAAATTATACTAATTTTGGCCACAGTTGTAGTCCGAGCAGATTCCGGCAGGCACCGAATCTTTTTAGTTTATTTTACGGGACAGCAATCTGATATGAGGCGACATTGTTGTTTTGGTTATGTTTTCATCTCGCAACCAGCAGTTTAGTTATCTCACGGATTAATTAACACTCGCTACGTAAATTGACGTCGTAAATGTCGGGAGTTTTAACTAGATACAGTTTTATTTTGGAATGAAATTGGACTTTTTTATGCAAATGAAAGCCGTTTTTATGCAAATGAACTGACACACGTACGTACAGTCCATTCTGTGTTAAGTAACCGCCGCAGTATATTTGCCGCATGGCAGTTAATTATTTCGTTCTGCTGTGCGTCTATTTTATTATACAAACGTGGTAAGATCTAGAATATTCTGGTCAAGATTTCATCGCTGACAACTTTTGGAAACAGCTTTTATCATGAGAACAATTTCCACAGAATTTTAATTTTATGAAAATTCAACGTAATACGAACAATGGCCTGTATTTTAACAGATAAGATGTAGGTAATTAGTGTTGATTAACAGTTATTTAAAAAAATGACTAAGTTATCAATATTATGGCAGACTATAACATTAACGTTTTTCAGTTTGATATGAGACCCTTGAACAATTGCGGAAAGATAAAAAGGGTTATAATTATGGTACGACGCAATAAAGAATGGAAAAAATATGCCTATTTTGAAGAAGGATAAATGAAAAGTCATAAAGTTCTCTTGTAATTCAGAAAATTATGTGTATGACCGTGTTATATTGGTTGTTACATTAAGATAACAAATATCGGCATATCACAGCAAGAGAGCAGCCAAGTCAGATAGTCCAATTATTGAAGGTATGGACATGAAGTCTTACATACTTTACAGGTACGCAACCTTTCCGAATTTTCTTAATTTATCATCTGGTAGTAACTATTCATAACACGCCTGTAAACTATAATATTACGAGTAATAGCAGTTACATAACAATGAGCAGCGGGTATACAAGGTAATGATGAAGGAAATATCCAAGGTACCGAGCACACATTAGATTTGTATAGGTACCTACATATAATGTTCTCCAAGACGTGTAAAGTTTGGTAACACACACTTGGCCAACATGGTAGATTATTGATTTAACCCTTTTCATTTTGAAAAGAGGCTGATGTCCAGCAAGGGTAAGATAAAAGCGTTTATGAATCAATAACAAATTACCTCACCTTTTTTTAAAAAACGTGCACGGTTTTATTTAATATTTTTATAGACTCGTGCTACGATTTCCTTTATGTTATCTAGTAATATCTGTATTACCACATAAATTGGGAACATTATGTTAAATTTATTTCCTATTTCAATTTCCGCTCCTTTCTTTTTTCACAAAAGATAATAAGAATTTCATTTACCGCAAGTTTCCTCGCCAGTCACCATACGATTATGTCACAAAAGCAAAACCACAGGCCGCAGGCACGCAGTTCCCTTTTGTTAGTGAAATATTCGCATACATTAATATCCATGTTTTCGCTTTATATATTTTGATACAAGAATATAATTTCGTAACAAATTTGTAGGTAGAAGTATTTTTTTTCATTCTCATCTCATTGGTTTACTGGAGAAAGTGGAACGTTGAGAAAAATAAGGTAGGGTCATACATTTAATACAATATCCGTTGATACAACACAAGGAATCCTTGTACTTGGATTTAACCGTTCCTCCAACACACCGCTCGGTAAACAATGAAATTTCACTCCATTTCCCTGGGATTTATGACAGTCCTCTGCGGTTCTGTTCGCACGTTCGCATTCACCGTACCATTGATCGATCATCACGACGTTCAAAAACAGCTGTTGTTTTTCGAATAATTAAAAATCTTCATAGGGTAATCAGTAACAAATAAATAGGCTTAAATTGATAAAGCACAAATATTATTTGACAGGCCGCGCTGGTGGTCCTTATGGGAAGTCTATGTCTAGCAGTGGACTGAGACAAACTGACTACATTGACGATGACGATAAGGCACTGCATGTGTATGTATATAACACAGCTATTTTTACATCTAGCCTGTTAACAAATAGACAGGTCATCATCATCATCATCACGTCGGTCTTTTTCGTTCCACTGCTGGACATAGGCCTTTCCCAAGGTGTGCCACAATACTCCATCCTCCGAAGATATCATCCAGCCACTACCAGCCGTCTTCTTAAGATCATCGGTCATCACTGCGATCACCAATCCGCCTGCCCAGCGTGGTGATTAGGGCATGAAACTCCATGGGTAGTGTCACAATAGACAGGTGACGTGATGTTAAATTGTTATCGTTGCTTATAAACATTTGCCAAACACGAGGAATGGCCAATGTGTTGCCGGCTTTAGAGAAAATCTCTTTGCTTTTCTTGAAGAATCTAATGTCATTCCTAGGTACTGATATACTTTTTAAAGAACGCCATATTATAATAGCAATTGTGACGGTTCGATACATTCAAAAGTGGTTGAAACCTATTAAAGTTTAGGCTAACTAGTGTTTATAGATAATTTTACTGAATGGAGACCATTTGGAGAGAACGGAAATACAATTTGAAATACGGAAGAAGATACACAAAGCGTTATCGCTGTTAAATGAATTACATACGACAGACAAAACGTGGTATGCAACGAGGAGAGATACCAAAGCGATATTGATTTTTATAACGATCAAAGTATCAAACAAAGTTGCGATACAGATAAAGTTCGCGTAAAACAAAAGTTATGATTCGTTTCAAAGTTCTATCAGTTGAGGTCAGATGCAGCGAGGTGCTGTTACGGCAAGAGTGCACAGATTAGTTACATACAGTATATTTCTCTTTTGATAATAACATAATTTGTTATATATTAATTATAAATCTCCGACATCGTACGTATGTATATTGAAAATGATAAATGTACAACGAGCACATTAGGTATGAATGGATTGAGATAACTGTGACTCGGTATTCTCTGTCTGCCCTGTAAGAGATCTAGCGTGATGATATGATAACAATAAAAATGTATCTAATGAATTACACTGTGACTTGTAGATCTCGATGTAAAATGGTTCTAGCAAATGTCAGATATCAGAACCAACTTCGGGTACATTTAGAATTCCCTCTGAGATCGGATACCTGAGTAATTAAATATGAATGCTTCATACTAAATTGTACAGTAACTTACACAGTACCTTACAGAGCCTGAGTGACTGAGGAATATTAGTTTCGGTTCGGCCTAAGTTTCGGTCATTTTTTAGTTGAAACCGAAACTGCGGCCGCAACCAGGATCAATGGCAGAAACTAACCGAAACCAAAAACGAATCTTCGTTCAGACACCAGCCACTATAGTTATTAGAAATATTTTAACATTTTTTAAATTATGGAACTTGAAATAATTAATTTAAAAAATGTAATTTTAAACTTAACCGTAAAAAAATATGCAGAGATTATATTGAAATAAGGTTTATTTCAGACATTGCTGTGACTAATGACAATAGTTATATAGGTATTCTTGTTCTCGTTGCTACTAGTGTGTAAAATTCCTTATTAAAACAATGTCTCTGATATGCAGCTGCTCTGTACTGCACCGCTTCTAGTTTTTGTCGACGTCAGAGACGACATATTGTTGCGAACCCGTTACCGCAACGTAAGTGAATATTGTTCGCTTATATTCAATATAGGTACCGAACAGATATCAATGCTGACATGGAATCGCTAGTTTCTAAGACAGCTGGCAACAGCTTATTTATAAGTAATGTCTTTAACTTGTGTAGCACTAAGCAAAAACTATTCGTAGTAATAATCTGGTCCCTGGTGTAAGCTCTCGTGCAGTCTACAGCATCTAACCTCAAACAAAAGACACATGCGCATGCCAACTATATGTAAGGTATAAATCACACGTGCAATAACACCTGGTATTTCGCCCCAAAACTGAACATCATCAGAATTATGGACATTGTAGTATGAGCTTTATAATTTCCGCAACAGTTCGTTGACAATTATTTACAAAGAATTTCAGCGATATTAATACCTGATACAATAAACTATATATTACGTATTGACTTAACAATAAAACGTAATATCACGCCTGCGATCCTGGAAGGGGTAAGCAGAGGAGTGTAATGGACTCCCACGCTTCACCGGTTACGTTTAACTTTTAAGTACATTATACTTAAGGTAAACACACTACAAGGTGTTGCGAACCAAAATTTATGTAACTGTTACATCGATTGTCGTAATAATGTTAACTAAAGTACAAAATAGAAATACACATGCATCGGTTTTTCTTTTTTTTTCGAGAAAAAAATAACCAATAGTCTAACATAAACTTTCATAGTGCTGTGTTTTATAGCTTTAGCAGAAGAAAAATGACTATTGAAGGCGTTTCAAAAACCCCAACGCTGTTTAAGGTTAATACCGAAGCTGCGAAGGTATTTTTTAGCTCACCCCGTTTGTTTGTTTGGGGTCAATTTAGTAATTGAAATTTAATTTTTAAAATATGTGATAAAACGAGTCGTAGTGACACCAGATGACAATCGAGGATATCATTATTCACAAATAATGAATAGCTTGTTTATGATTCATATAAATATTGTCGAATTAATTATGTATATAATTAAAATATTTCACTTGAGCTACATAATTGAATGTACACTGCTATTGTAAATAGCCGAGAAATGAATTTGTGTAAACAATTTCACAATAAATAAATAAAATTTACAATTCAGTTTATTATTCAAACTCGCTTTATATTGTAATTTATGGAAATAATACCCGATCAAGTTTTCAGACGTTTGTTTCGTAGAATTGATGTAACTAGAAGTGGCAAAAAATGTGTAGGTATATATTGTATTCTATTCGTTTTTTTAGAAATAGAATAGGGTAAGCGTGTAAAGATAACTGTTGAGCAATATAGTTTTTGTTCAGATGAGTTATATATTTATTTATAATTTCTTATTTTCCACAAATAAATTTATATAACACAGGTAAACTTATCTGCTTAATGGAATTCACTATTAGTCAATATTAGGAATAATTTAATACTAATGTAATGTTAGGTAAAAAGATGACATTAATATATATAAACCGATATATATAATTGTTAGCAATTCACCGCAGCGTCGTATATCGTACAAGCAATTAATGGCAGACGAAAGTGGCGGATATCGGCCAATTTAAGATGATATGTGCAATTGAAATGTACGATTGGACGCCACCTTTAAATCTTGTTTATCATCGACAATGATATGAGCTAAATAAAGACGTAGATATAAGCGATAGGTACGTAGTATTTAAGATATGAGTTAAGTTGAATAATATTACTACTCGTATTACTTGTTCGTTATCATAAATATCTGCTATTATCAATAATAAATAGAAAATAATAAACACAGTTCAATATATCTTTCGATATGATTACATTATTATAGAAAGGGTGATATTTAAATTTACACGGGTATTTATTATGGAATTTGAAGGCTTTGATTATCTCCTTAGACCGTTCTAGACCTTTCTTACTCTATGTTCCAAGTAGTCTTATAAAAATTATTGACGAAAGTTCAGCGATCTTTATCTCTATGTAGATACTAAGCTTATTTATGTAGATATCTCATAATGTGTTGAAATAAACCGGTTACAGCGCCATCATTATTTTATGAGAAGAAAGGCAGTCACAGCTGGCTGTTGCCGCGTTTAAATACCTGCAACTAGCTTAAATTATTATTATCAATATTAATCCCGTTAATCAGGAGATGTAAAATGTACAGCCCTCTATTAACTCCTGTAGAAACCAAGGCTGCATCTTTTTGTCGCTAAGCAGCGTTGCTTAGATGCGTTTTCTATGAAATCGTTTACACTGGTTAAGATTGTATAAGATCAAAACGATGTATATTAAACTTAGTCCTAGATCTAATCACCGAGACTTTTCAAAATCGAAATCGAGCGGTCCTGGGTTGGATTCGTGGGTCGGGTACTATTGGATTTTTATATCTTGAAATATCTAGTAATAGCTCGGAGTCCGAATTTGTGCTCGGTGCCTAGCAATTGGATGACCACCTACTCGTATATACCATAATGGGATGTAAACGTAACTGGTAAAACGTGGCAAGTGTACTACACTTCTCTGCCTACTTCTTTGGGGATTACGGGCGTGATGTTACGTTTTTTAAAGTATTTTTTTGGTTAAGTCCGAATGAAATAAGTTTTTACAATCGTGAACACGTCTAATTAAATAGTATACAGATAAGGACAGATTACAAAAACCTTTTATGTTATTACCTACATGGTTACGAAAATAGACGTTATGCGAACTCCAATATTTTGTGATATTAATGTTTTTCTCCACAATACTAAGTCCATTGTTATTTCACTGCGGACCCGCAATGGCAATGAAATAAAACTCACTTATGTAATAATCCTCAATGAAATTATGTGTAACGATTGTGACAGCAATAATAATATCGAAACGTCTAATAAAATAAATTTTCCGGGAGAACTCGTGCCAATGGCAATACATTCGGAAGGCGTGTCGATAGCTCTCCGCGGATTTATGTCAAATTACCTAGCCCATAGCCCATTGGCCTCGTTTGTGCGACCGCAGTACCTAGTCACAAGCAGAAGCGATTACAATATTAGTATCGGAATGGATTACGGGAAATTATTAAAAATCGCCATTAATCAGTATTGTGTAGGGTATATGACATATAACCTAGGAGTCTTTAAAGCAAGGTTGAATAGGCCCTTCCAAGATATGCGTGCTTTATTTTTGGACGCAGGTAATTACCATCAGGCCAGGTGAGATAATAATAAAATGACTGTAGTCGAAATAAGCTCATAATTGTGTTGCATCATTATAATTAATGGTTTTTAATCAAAAATGACCGGCTAATTTACTTTAGTTTTGTTTCTCAATGTAATTTTATACACGGATAGTTCAATCTGCATATTTAAAATTAGAAAAACATCTGTAACTTTTTTCAGATAAGAACTTCAGTTACGGGTCCAATGACTTCTAATTAAATGATGATCTTTACGTCCTATTTTTAATCCCCCTTGTCGGAGGCGCAATGTACATTAAACCAAGGCGAGCAATGTAAATCGAAGCGCTCGACACTCAATGGTCAACGTCGACCAGCCAATGCAGCTGTCATCGTAGCGGATGCTGATTCGTGTACGATCCAATCGGTGACACTGGACACTGGTTACTTGCGATCACGACAGAAAGTCATTAGAATTCGCGTAGGTTATAATTTTTTTTACATTTTACGCAGATTCTTGCATTGTCACGCATACTTCAATGATGATACACAAAAATTATGTTAACAGTGAATAATTATTAAAGCAGAAAACAGAAAATAAAAATCTTATAACTTAGACCTCACAAATATGCCGAATTCCCTTTTTCATTTATTACAAAGGAAGGACAATAATTTATGTAATACCTACGCCTTAGGTTTTATTACCTCAAGTCCGAGAAAATTCGTTTTGAGTGTCTCGTTACTTTTTTCATTATTATCTTTCCGTCTCCAGCCTTTCATATACATATTTTTCATAAGAAGCTAATAAGATTCCTGGAAAAGGAATATTGTAGGGAATATTCAGGACTTTTCCAATCCCACTCAGACAAAGGTCTAATGTTTTTGTATGCTATCATTCGCCTACAGTATATTAACAATTTTAGCATATTGAATATTTGGGACACAAAAACTTCAGCATAAAATATGTAGAAAATTTGGGTATGCTGTTAAATTAATAAGAGAGGCGAGATCGGGGCTTTATTGTCTAATAAAATATTTATATCAAAGAGAAAACGCCAGATTACGAGGTATACGCGGTGTATTCATAATGTAGCCTGTGTATATAAATTCTTGTATAGAATAAGCGGTGATAGTTCAGTGGCTTAAAATTCAACCGCCCGCTCAGTGTTTAGGGTTCAGATCTTGGCTCGTATCATTTTATCCCTTTCTGTACAAATTTATACACTTTTTAAGAATAAATGAAGTTACGTTTCATAGAAAAGAAAATCTCTGTGAGAACCCTACATACCTCAGAGTTCTCGTTAATATTTTTTTAGGCTTGTAGAACCTGTCAATTCGCATTTGGCTAGCGGGACGGAGTAATTAATGTCTTCGCACTTTCTATGGGAAGAAGCTCGTATCCGACAGTGGAATGTTAGACAAATTTTATGTGAAAAAAATTCTAGATATTCGTAACTTTGATTACCAATAAATTAAATCGACAGACAGCCGAATGCTGTTTTATTATTTTCTAACTGTTGGGCTAGAGGCTTTAAGTTTCAGCTTTAGCAACAATGTAGCACACTTCATGATTATGGCTAATTCACTTATAGAATATCGCAAGCGCTAAAATATTAAACATACTTTTTATAAGTGACAGCTGTACATCCGAAGTACGAAAACGACATTCACAGACACACAGACACCAGTTAATGACGTCTGTTTTCTCAGATTGTTTTCCTCCCAACGTGGTTGTGAGCAACTACTTTAGCTATAATCACTTATCCCTCATAAATTATATCGATCGATCCCACTGGGCTCATCAGGCCCTCTCCAACGGGGACCAGAAAAAGATAAGGGACCGCCATAAATTACTTCAGAATAACACATATCGAGCCATTATCTTAACAGCTATATCCATCGAAGCCATAACAACGAGTTCATTTTCCTTCCAAACCAACATAAACGGAATCTTCAAAAAAATACGACCAGCACGTTGGAAGTAGGGTCCTATTTATTTCGTTATAATATTCGGGACATATGTTTATACATACATATGTTTAAATAAGTTATCGATAGAAGAAACATACATTGTTGCAACAAGTAAAAAAATTGTTTTATTTAATATAATACATATTTATAATAGAAGTGGAACAAAATTTATGGCCCCATTTAGTTTTATGGATAGGAAACGAAACAGACTGCTCTATCGTTACAGAAGAACAAAACCATCTACTTTATTTATTAATATGGAAGTGGAGTTAAGTTGAAAACACTTCATATTTCAGATGTAACGACCCAGCTCCAAGTCCCGTCCGTCCATTCAGGTCCAGGTCCGTCAATTTTACCATCTTTAAAATTAAACGAAAAAATTAGTTTTAATACTTGTACTCGTACCTACAAAAACGTTCAATACTTTATTAACACAGTACCGGAAGGCGTTCAACAACTGACGATTATAAATTGTCTCATTAAACCTAGCCTCTTAACTACGAGTAGATACTGAAACCTTGTTTAATTATTTTCCTACTGACTATCCTACTAGAACTAACAAATTATTTTATTAATTTGTAACGAACGAAAGTAAGAAAGAGATAGCACGATAGCATGGTTCGCGAATATAAAACGAAACGGAAAAGCCTAATTATCTCTAAATGGTCATAATACTTGTATCGCGTTTGTAAAAGATCGTCGTTAGTAAAGAAGTATAGCTATCACCCTTCCAAAGTAATTAGATTTAATCTGATGTTTGCGGCTTATAATTATACACAATTTATTACCATTATAACATTATTTTAAGTATTTCAATCATAATAGGTGGATAATGTATAAAAATGTAGGTCGTATTTTAAATTCTTTTCCTCCCTTCTCGTCCTGACACGGATCTGTGAAGTAATGATTATCATACCATATCCCTGAACGGGTAAGCAGAGAGCACCGAGTGAAGAAAAATTTAAAACGTACTTGTCCCGAGCAAAATATAAAAGTTGGTATCACCAAACATATGGGTATTATGAAAACGAATTTCCTCGGCACTGGAAATATACAACGCCTAGAGGTGGGCGGTGGCAATTTGCTATAAATCTACCGTAGATGGCAATCGTTCCGAGGAGTTTTTAGCTGCCATTGTTTTCTCTAACACAACGTATTTTATTGTTTTGTACAAATGAACATTTATGAACATATTTACAGAATTTAGATTACGTTACGTTACGTTATGTTGATAAATAACATCAAGATAGAACAAATTAGTCCTATCTGTTGTAAAACAAACGTATCATAAACAAAAAATTGTATTGTAATTGGTATTGTATTCAAAAAGTTTAATGATTTAATTGGTGAAACGTAGGAGTATACTACACTCCTTTGCCTACCCCTTCGGGGATTCCAAGCGTGACGTAACGATGTTACATATTGATAATAATCCGTATATAAATCAAGAATTTATTGAACGAAATAAAATCCATATGTGTATCTAGTAACACATTACACTAATAGTCCGACGGGTGTAAGGTCAAGATCGTTACAATAATTCAAATACGTTGAAAATTACCGGCAATTTGCGCTACGGCAAAACCTGCGGGCGATATGTTTTGTCCGGCCTAATTTGCTCGACAATTTAACATCCTAATTAAGAATCCGTTGTTTGTGGACATGCCACAATGAAACAACCTTCAAATAAGTTTTCTATAGGAAATGTTTGGACTATTTAACGCCTTTTTTCTGCTTCCACTTTTTATGTATTTTGATTGATTTTTAATTGATTGATTGATGTATTTGATTGATGATGATACATAGGTACATAGTATTAATGGAAAACGTGTAAATGTGAACTAAAATACAAATTATATATGGAGGAAATTTAATTAGTAAAAAGAATGTTATATGAGCCTGCCTACATTCTAAAGGACCTGGCGTGGTGGTGCAATAACAAGAATGAAATTTGATTTACCGATTTTATTATTAATATTTTTCATTCAGGCCCATGTGTCTCTGTAAATACTCTAGCATATTGTATAATGGGTACGTGTTACGCATTTAGTTTAGATTTTTTAAATTCTTTTAATAACAAAATCTTCATGCAACGTAGAGCAGTTCAAAAGTATACAGCGAATGCGAATGTACGCAATTACGATATCAACAAGGGATTAAATTTGTAAATTATTTTATAACGACCCTATAACTTCCTGCGGGGGTTGCACGAGGGTGAAGCCAGATCATTACAATAATTCAAACAAGTTCAAAGTTTGGAGCCAGCTGTGTTGTGGTTTCGCTGCGGCGATATGTTTGTAGCTAATGTGTTCTACTGCGAGCGATGATAAGATGAACGATTGTATTGCTCAACAAATTGACTAGTTCGTCCAGTGGTTAGTGATGACTGCTGTGCTGTGAGTTATAGATTCGATGCTCACTCAGGACATATTAAGTAATTGTGTTTAAAAGTATATTTATATGTGCAAATGTAGTCATCCATCTGTTTATCATAAAATAGAGTGTACTTACATTTGGAAAGGTATATGGAGATATCCCAAGATATCTATCTCCTTCTAAGCCGGCAAAGCATTGGCAACTCTCCGGGAATCGCAAACGTCCATAGGCGACTGTGACCACTTTACATCAGGTGGCCCGTCAGTCTGTTGGTAGAGCAAAATATTATATATATAAGGTATTTATTAATTACTGATGTTTTTGTTCGTTCTACTAGCCCCTCGCTAACGGTGATGCAGGTAAGACAATTTGTAGGAATGTTAATCTTAATTAAATATGCGTCGGTCGTGTGGAAGGTCCATTGTGCGGGCGTCGTCAACAATGCCAGATCTGTGCGGTGCGGTTTCGCTGAGTTGGGACTTTGTGTACTATTAATTTTACGTTTTTGTTCTTTCACAATCATATGTTCCTTTTTTGTTAACGCCCGCTTTTAGTTCTTACGCTATGCTATGTTTCCGAGTTAAAACAATGAGTGGGCATAGAGTAGTATATATTAGAGCTGAGGCTCGCATTACCGTTTACCATGAAGTTGTAGGCTTGATTTACAAATTGTGCAGTATGGAAAAGTTGACAGTCGACCTTCATCAATTGGAGACACTTTAAGAAGAAGACAATATATTATCAACATACGAGTTTCCTTACGGGGTAGGCAGGGGATACCGAGTATCTTTATTCTTACAAACATCCATCGCTTTCTTATGTATGCAAACTGGTTTCGGAGACCTAACTCCCCCATCAATTGAAAGACAATATAAAACTTTAAAGTCAAAATTAATTAATTAACATCTTCTCTCATTGTTTTTATATCACTTTGGTGGCAAAACTATGACATGGCGGCTGGTGTATGCTAGTTATATAATATTATGTCTTTTTACGTCAAATTGACAGTTGACATGTTTCAAGTTGACGAATATCACCAAGTAATAAAACATAATATTACGGCTTTATTTCTCTCAAGGGTAGGTAGAGGAGCGTGGTACTCCCACGTTTCACGTAATAGAGGGTGAACTTAAATATAATAAATTCTATTTTTCCTTCCAGCTTCACCGTTTACAATGTGAGAAAAAGTACAACATAACATATTACACGCGAAGTAATTTATATAGCGACACGTTTTTCATTTTAGTACTGTATTCCGGCTGACCATTAGACCGGCCAAACATTAGTCAGTGTAATCGAGTCAACGTGTGTTTGAACTCACACATTAGGAATTATACTTTTACCCGCGCACCCTTCAAATACCCACGTGATTATAATCTTAACAGTACTGAAACTAATGTAAGATTTGTGATTATTCAATATTTCAATTTTAATTCAATTATTTCGATCTTAATACTCGTATATACGAGTATATATATGTACCTACGTATGTCAGACTCGGACAAACAAACAATCTTTAGTATATTAACAAACATGTTATGAGTATTAAGTACTTAGTGTTAAACAAGATTCAAAGGCGTACTAACCGAAGAATAAGTATTATCACAGTGTTTCATGTTTTATAAGGTTTAAACTAAGCCGCTTTAAGGGAAAAATTCGTATTGTGATTGTTCAGATTTATGTCGCGAATGTTACAGTTGGTTGCAATAAACACTTCGAACTGGCCGCACTTATATTTTAGTTTTCGTCATATCCCTTATGCAATACTGAACCTTATTACGGACACAATATGTAACACTGTTGTTGAACGCATCATAGCAATCTGTGGCCAAACTGGGGACCCGATACGCTCCGAATATCTGATTCTATCTAGCTGTGTATTCCCTGTACTCCATTCTACATAGTAGTGTTTCATATGGCCATGGCTTGTTTTTAAAGGTTTGAATAGGCTCACAATTATTATATAGGACGTAACATAACATACTCGTAACTTGTGAAAAGTGAGAGTACTATACTTTTCTGCATACCCTTACAGAGAAATACAGGCGTGATGCTATGTTATGTTGTTTTTAAATGTTCTTTGTTGGTAGGTAACTATTGCGCTCCTCTTATAGCGTTACCATTATAAAACAACAAAATGCTTTAATGTTAAAGAATCACAAATTACTCGCTATATTGATGAAGGAAAATTTCGTAAGATCTGTTTTGTATAAGGGTCTCTACGGTATGAAAAATGAGCCCACATTTGACCACTACGTTATTTTTAACCTTTACTTATTGTACCTCGAAAGGAAACCTACATGTATCCAACAGCGGAACAAATTGTTGATCTATACGGATTGAACTATCATTTACATGATGGTTCTACTGGCGTTTATTAATATGGAGGTAAGCTTGCCACGTGTAAGTAATAAGTTCTCCATCGCGACAGATTATTTTCGGTTTTGTTCTAAGTCATGAAAAGGATAACGAAGGTTAATCAATCAAAGGATTTTACTAAATTACTTACTGTGCGTACTGAAATTTACAAATATAAATATAATTAAGAGGAAAATGTGAAAATACATGCGAAAAAATAAAACAAAAATGTCCTATCTTTTTAAAAATTTGTTTTTGCGGATTTCATGCGTGCATAATTTGTTGCGAATTTTTTAAACAGTGAAACAAATTCGTTGCATATTTCAAAGTAGATTGTAAATGCCTTTTCATTGAAAGAACGTCGGTATAAGCGATATAGAATCGGATAAGCTCTACATGAAGAGACGTACAAACGATATCAAACACCTTTGTGTATGTTGAAAGCAACACAAAGAATTCGAAATAAGCCAATCTCCCGCACCATCAAAATTCTATTTAACCTGAAAAGCTCGAAGTGGACAGACATCACACATTCGCATCGCCTTCAATTATATCTCCTGCATCTTGCTACGCGTTGGAAAACATTTTATCGATAAGATCACCCTACGGCATTTTTAAAACAAGACACTGAAATTCATATATACGATTATTAGTCATCCAATGCGAGTTTTGCTCTGGGTATTGATAATTTTTTTTAAGAAACTAGCAATGGATACGTTTGTTACAACGAGTGATGTAAAATGTTGCTAGATTTTAAGACAAAGCAAATGGTAGTGGTAAGGGTGGAGAGATGGTGTTAGATACTGAAGGGGTGCATATTTGATCATTCCTGATGAAAGTCACTTTACTGTGGGACACGGCTAAAGCTATCTGCAATGTGAGCTCGACAGAATTTCAGATGGATCAGGTTTCTTTACAGAAAATGAATTTGGCTTGTATGAGTGTACAATATAAGTACCTACATATTATTTTTTGTTTCTATGTATGTACACATTTATACGTGTAAATTAAGATTGTGTTGTTAACAATAATTGTGTGAAGTATATGGGTTTTTTCCTAATTAACTTTTTGCTTGTAAATTAGTAATAATTCTCTTGCAATAATCTGTTGTTAAAATTTCACTGCTGCCCGTATTCAGGCAAATAAAGAACAATTTTTTTTATTGCCATTTAATGAGTGACGCAAGAGAAGATTTGTGAAGAAGGTTTAACATGAAAAATATCTAACTGGTGTCAATGTGCTTATAGTTGGAAGCTCTTTATGGTGAAATGAAACTTTTGACATACAATTTGCAATTGAATTCGGACTTAAATTAAAATCTGACTCGAAAGTTAAACTTGGTGAAAGACTTAAACTTGAATTAAAATTAGTACGCAGCAGATCCAGTAACGATTTAACATGAAACTGGTATATAACAGTTTAGTATAGTTCGCGTTACTTATTGATATTACATAAAAACGAAAGCTTCCCTGGACCCTACTTTTTCATACAGCTATAAAGTGTATCCACAAGAATAACTGCGAAACCCAAAAGTCTCACACTAAGCCTGAACATCTTTGACATGATTTAATAACTGTTATATAACGATAAACACCCAGACCGATTATATATCACGAAAATTCCCTCTAGACCTATTCGAGGCTCTAGAATACCTAATGTTATAGTACCTTCACCGATAGTAAAGGTTCTAGAATATACATATATTTCACAGATTGTAATGTGGAAACAATAATATTTAGAGATGGAAGAAGCGCATCAGATCTGTAAGGATTGAGATATTTGGCACTTAGTGCTCTCCGCATATCACTTAAGGGGCCTGGTATGATGGTACAATAATAGTAATAAATTCACAGATAGTATTTTGCGCGTGAACATTACTCGTACTTAATATGATTCGTCTGTGAACATGTATGTACATACCTGAATATACCACAAAAACATCCATCTCTAACTTTTAACTAGGAAGTATGAAATCCGGGAAAATTCAAGTGAGTAGCACTTAGAACACGTCAAGGATAATTGGTTTGGATATGTTGTGTGGTGATCACTCCAAAACATATTTTACTTTGTCCGTACAATATATAGATATGAATATGTACCAGATTTTCATAAACAGATTACAAATTAATTATCCCCCCGTGTCTGAGACATGCCTCTATCTTAAATAGTGCGCCACTGAGCTCGATCTTTAGCTCCCCGTAGCCAACCATCGCCACCAACTGCCAGCCAGCAAACGTCATAAATTAATTAAAATCTGGTAATTCAGTAGATATCTTTGCTTAATAATGTACATATTTTTTCCTACTTGTGTAACGTCTTCTTTGCAGTATGACAGTCTTTAAAATAAACTGATAGAGAATGCTTAGAGGGTTTTGTATGGTACAGGAAGATTAAATAAATAAATAATTCAGGCTTAATCTTGCAAAGAAAATAAGTTGTAAGGCTTTTGTACGGTACGATCTTTATTCTTTGCACAAGGTCCTAGCCTACTTCGAAGCGAATGATTTACGACGATCTGAAAATTAATTTTTTAGAAGGCACAAAGGCGCAGTTGACTCTCTTAATACAGTATAGTATACAAGGTTTTATTATTTATGACGCTGTTCCCTTTCGTCGAAAGGTTTTCAGTGCGGCTTCAGGTTTTGAGCGGCGCCGGACCTTTTTCTTTTAATAATAATTATTTGCCTCGTCTACTGTATCACTTTTAACATTGAAAAAGAAAAACTTTGTCATTTAATCTACAGTGATATACCCTATATAATTCGTACAACCTCTGTAATAAACTAACATGTATAAAATCGTACATCTTATACCGAATATAATCTGTTGTGATCCTTACACTTTGAGTATCACAGACATAATCTTTTCCCACAACTACTCCTACAAGAGTTTTATTTCATAAGTACGAGCAGTACATATAAAGTTCCAGCCGGAGTTCTCGTGAACTCTCTCGTTTTCCGCCGCGTAATAAAGTGTTTCCTTAGGCGCACAAACTACGGCATCGTAAATTACTGGGGGTTTCTCTTGTCGCCGCAGTATTGGAGTGGGGCTCGAGTGTCAGCGGGCTTCAAGTAGCAGCTTCATGTAAAATTGATTATAGTATGATGCCGGTTAAGTATTATTACTTAGCCATTGTACTTAGTGCAACTTAATTGATTGATTTTTTATATATATATCATCTATTTAAAAAGTTAATAACGCATGCAGCTTTGCTCTCATTTACTGCAGGTTTTGGTTTCGATTTTTACTCATTGCTTAAAAGCACTATCTTCGCGCAAAACCCTAGAGTTTTGTTGGCAAGTGGCAATGCTTGTGTTGTTGGGTTCTGTGCTCTAAATATATATTATACACATCTCTGTACAAGACATCTAGAGATAGCAAGGCAATATTGAAACTAAGTCATGGGATCGAACACATATGTGTATAGACCACAAAAAATTTGACGGCACATGGTATTTGTATAAAATACGCGTCGAATAATGACAATAAATATAGTTTTATTGTAGCAATAATGTTTTATTTTCCGTCGCATGATAAAGTGTTTCCTTAAGCGCTTGGACTGAGAGATTCTAAATTGCTAGGGGTTTTTTTACTGCCCCAGTATTAGCGTATAAGCGCATGGCCAATACGTTTTACTATGGTAAAAATAAAAAAAGAATTTTTCTAATCTGCTTATAACAAAATTTATTTAGTATCAAATAAAAAAAAATTGGATATTTAAGTAAGCATAGGCGTAACAATTTAATTGTATGGCCCATCCATCATATTTTATGTTGCAGATTAACTCGGAAACTTATTAATGGCTACAACCGACATTCTGTATTGAAATTTCGCAAAAAACATTTACCTTTCAAATTTATAAAAAAAAGTAACATCAACCAGTAATTCCCGATGGGGCAAGCAGTGGAATGTAGTACTTACACTGTCTCACTACACACCCGTTGACTAGATCGTAAGGCTCTTGTTTCCGCTACAAGCGTTTATCTGCTTCACATTATGTACTAAAATTTACTCGCTGACACTTACACCTCATGTCTAGTTCCTTTCACCGCAACCTTTAAGTGGTAGCAGTAAAAGTCCCCGTGTTTATTTGCTGGTTTGCAACTAATGCGGCTAAGTAATTGTCGGATACCGGTCGCACCTGCGGCCCGGCTAATTAGATTCGGTCATCTTTGACCCACCGTCTGACCCGAGGAGGATACTTTGGGGAAAGTGAGGTAAACGCTCTTTGAATAACTAACGCTTGAGGCGCATTTTGCTACCGTGTTTAAATGTTTGCATACGTTCTGTTGTCCTGTCTTATTTCACAGCTGAAAGTGTTTTGGGAGCTATGCTTCACAGGGATATTTTGTGTTTTTTTTAAAATGATTATTATCATTATCAAATTGTCTACTATTAATAATATTATTTATTACGTTATTTAAATAGATATATACAATTTTTAAGATTAGTTCAATTATACGTTTATTTTAGTGTGTGTTACTAAAAGACAACACGGACTTGGTCCGTTGGTTGGACGTTATTCGAGTGTTTGGAAGGGCAATTGCTGATCAGGAGGTCCTGCCATCTAATCCCGGGTCGGGTACTATTGGAATTTTCTAAATGAGAATGTCTATTAGTGACCCGGAATTTGGATCTGTGCCCTGTGTTCGGTAATAGGCTCACCACCTATTCCTTGGGACGTAAACGTAACTGGTGAAACGTGGGAGTGAAGGTACTACACTCCTCTGCCTAACTAAAAAAAATTAAAGAAGCAATTTCTTTCCTGTGTACATTATTCATCTTCATTAGTATTTTATATCGTTTCATTATTGAACACGTATTTCTCTGAATGAGAGCCTACGGCCACGGTTTATTGCCATAGCCAAGTGCAGCTCAACGTTTACATGCCTTAGTAAATTTAAAGGAGACGCTTAGGCTTCTAACTGGCAACACCGTTACACCAAGTGACACTTATTTAAAAAGTGCGCGTGAAATGCTTAAATTACCGATGTGTGCTTAGATTAGAACATTAGATCCCTTTAAACAGAGACCGTAAATTAAACCATTAAATTACCTGTACACGTATTTATGTATAATATACGAGTTTATGTCAAAGTAAAAATTCTTAATGTAGTCAGTTCGAAGTCGTAACATATTGTTAAGTCAAGCCGAAAGTCATTGCGAAGTCATCTTCAATGGCCACCGCTTACTAATATGCGCGTCCGACAAATGTTATTTTCGGCCCATAAATAAGTTTCAACAAAGACATTATTTGTGAACATAGCGTGACCAACGAACCACGGCTAAGGAACACTAATTCGAGTCTAAACTACCCCCATTAAAACTTAGCACTCATGTCATTGGGCCGAAACTTTTAATCTGAACAAGTTTGAGTTAGCGAGTTTGTTTTAACGATTACTTACTCTGACTGTAGGCGTAGTTGCGGGGTTGCTCCGCGTTAGGGGATCGGGATCCTTTTGTGGTCCTTTGAGTGACTCTTAATAGTGTAAGCAGAAGCCAATGAACTCTATTCTCGTATGTTTACTGAGCTCTTCCGGTTCCCGGACCCTTCAGTTTGTCGAACTAACACACTTAGTTATATTTGTAGTATATGTATGTCCAATTTGTAATCTACATAATAATATATTTTGCTATTAAATGTCTCGTGGGTTTATACGAGTGGGTATGTACCGACGTCACTCAAGCATGTCTCCGCCGCGACTTCGCTGCAATCCATGGGAGTTTCTGAAGAACGACCTCGTATAGGTCCGCAACCTGTCGGGTCTATTTAAAATACTAAATCGTTTCGCATTTTCGCAAATAAAGGAAAATATCGCCCTCCATATTTACCTCCATATTTATCGTTAAACTGTTAAGTAATTCAATAACTAATTTTAAAATAGGATGATAACTATTGCGAAAAAACTTAACATCGCGGCTGTGTTCCCCGAAGAGGAAGGCATAGAAATGTAGTACACTCCCACGTTTCACGAGTTACGTTTACGTCCCATGGAATATGTGGTGAACCTATTGCCATACACTGAGCACAGATGACAGCACTCAGTGTCACTGCTTCCACTTCTAAATTGGAAAAATCCAAAAAACCCGACCCGGAATTTGAACCCAGGGCCTCCCAATCGTCAGTAGCCCTTACGACCACTCGATCAAGGAGGCAGTCTATTTTGTACTTTTATTATTCATTAGTTTAGCTATTATTCTACTTTAAATAACTTTGACTCATTAAATAAACGAATGTACCTCGCAGTTTACAATATGATAGTAGGAAAGTTATATGAGATAATATGCATTATAATTAACTGTAAATTTTAATTAACCAAATATTTGTTTTTTAAAAATGGAACAATCTTTAAAAACAATATATCTACGTATATCAATAAAATTACTGAGGTCTGCCAATGTATGCGCATCACGGACAAACTACTGAATATATTTCGATAATATCTTCTACGTTTTATTTATTAGATGCTTGACCCTTGTCCAAAAACGATTTCCGATATCTTAATTTAATTTAAAATGTTTTGAAGTTTTAAGAAACAACGATTTTATTAAGCACTACGTATTTAGTGATAGTCAACTATTCGTCGATTGCTCTCGCGTTACTCACAAAAATAATTATTAATATAAGTTACACCTATAAACAGTGAAACGAATAACATTGCTTACAAGATAATTTTGTAGGTATGTATAATATAATTTTGGAGCCGATCGTTTTTATGTATTTTCCTTTGTACATGAAATATAATACATTGTTAATATGTACAATGCAATGCAGACGAAGTCACGGGTATCAACTAGTTATCAATACAAAAACAGAATCATGTATACATTTCAGCCTTATCATTGGTTTATCTGCAAGCGGTAATTTACTCTTTAGTAAATTATTATCTCCAAATCCAGCGTCACTCAAAGTTTTCCCGAATAATAAATTAAAAACATTGGATATACCTTGTTAGGGCGCAATTTATTGGTTACTTACGTTACTTCGTACTTCACTCAACATCCTAAGGTAAAGGACAAAATATACAGTACTTAATGTTAAGGTAATTATGTATAAAAATGTAACGTAATGTAGGGCCTGTGGATGCGTGTGTGCGTGTGTGTATATGTATTCATAAAAACACTACGATTATACATGTGAGATGATTAGTCAGTTGCAAGACTTATCATCAACATCATCGTCAGTCCACTCGCGTGCACTTCTGGACATGGACAATGCTTATTAATTTGCTTATCTGGGCAAGAGAGCAGTAAACACTTATAATTGAGAATAAACTAAAAATTAAAATTAAAATGCCCTAAACAAAAGGTGTAACCACAATTATAAACATACGCTTGTGGTTATGAAATGTTTTTAGTTTTAAATTTTTTAAATGACAATTTAATAATAAACTTTATATATTTATTTATTTTTCGTAAATATATTAACTCTAAATAATTGTTTATACAGATAACAGAGATATTAAAATTGAAAGAAATGAATTAAATTTACATGATTACAGCGGGATTTTAATAGCAATACAGATGTATAACATCTGGGATAAATAAAATATAGTGTATAGTGTATGTACTACACTCCTCTGCCTACTCCTTTGGGGATTACAGGCGTGATATTACGTTTTTTAATATATGATTCACGTTCAAAGACTTTATAGGGGTAATACATAGCACGTATGTACAGAACATTGATCGGACCATATTAAATATGAGTTGTTACCCCAGCTAACGATATAAAGCTATGTACACGTTTTAATTACAAGTTTTATTTTTGAATTAAAATTTTTGATATAATTATTAACGAAGCACAAATTTTTTTATAAACACCGTTAATTAGTTTTTTGTATATTTCTTTGGTATGTGCCATAAATTCGATTCTAGAATATTTCAAACTTTTACGATTTCAGTGAGAAATAAATATTTTACGTAAAAAAGGAATTTATAATTGAGAATATTATGTTGAGTACTTCTGTCTCATGAAGTTCAAGGGGTATAAAACGCCCGTGCGCATTATGTAATACCATTGACAGTGGAGTGTTAAGAGCGAAATGGCCAAAAAACTGCACTACTTGGACATAAACGGCATCGCCGAATCGATAAGGTACATCTTGCATTACGGCAAGCAAAAGTTTGAAGATGTAAGATACGACCCCAAGAGCTGGCCTGTGAAGACCGTTAAGGATTGTAAGTATACCTACGTATATAATTACAGTAAATTGATATATTATATTTTGTTAAGGAGTGTTAGTCTCTGTAGACTAATTTTTACAGCAATGTATGTACATATGTATATAGCCCACTAAATGAAAAATTATTACGTTTTCAAGAAATTTTCATGTTATCTTCTGTAATTTAGATGACTCCGACATGGAATATAATAATATATAGTACCGTTACTAACATAGTTAATTATGTAATTGTTTTTTTTTTCAATTAAGTTGTCATACAGTCAAATAGTTATACATTAGTTTTGTGCAAGTTTGGTTCAATATTAACAAAAAATTGGAAGATTTTACGCGTCAAGCATAATAAGGATTCTTGAACATTATTAGTAGTAGATACTAGTCTGATAGAAACTTGAGCATTGTTATTTTAGCTATGGGCACGGTCATTGCTTTAGAATTAAATGGAATACATTACAGAAGAAATGCAATGCAAAAATTCAAGTGAGTACAGTCAATTTTAATAAAGTTTCCACTTAACGGACGTATATCTATTTAGTTGTGTTATCAACAAAATAGCTCGTTTCGTGACAAGTTTTGTTTTTACCTTCGATATGTTATCAGTTTGGTTGGCCTTGGTTGATCTTTTCTTAGTTGTTTAAATAACATACAGTGAGTATCCACTATTATGTATTTTAATTGCCGATTTGACAATTTTGTGTTTGTATGTTTCGGTTTTATCTTAAGTTTGCAATGTACTATATAAATATAGGTACCTAGTCTTATTTCTTATGGAAACACTTTTTTCTTGTTAAAATTCTTTCTTCTATTTTAAACAAATATTTAATCTTTACCCTTGAATTCTTTTACGCCGCTTTTGTTCCTCTACTCGTCCAAAATACGAGGATACGAAATTTAAAATACGAAAACGTCCAAAAATAGACGCAAAGATTCCTATTAGTATTAAATCCTTGAAATAAATACAAAAATCCTTGGAATAAATACAAAAATCCTTGAAATAAACACAATAATTTTCCAACACTGTACATAGTCACGGCTTTCGATTATATTATTACATAATAATTCGATTGGATAAAATTATAATATAAAATTAGAAAGTTTTACTACTTCAAGTGAAATAGTTTTCTATTTGTCGAAAATTTGAAAATATGTAACTGTATTTAAAACTCTACTCACTTTAACTTTTGAATAATAATTAACTTTAATGCCCATGTCCATTTCCAACAGGTCTATAAAGTCCGTCGCTCTTGTCCTCTAAAACATCGAATATCAGCACTTCTCTGCTGCTCTCTGCGTCGTATAAGCAATAATCCAGTAAAGTATTTATGAAATTTTAGAGTTGTGTAACTCAATCTATTCGTCAAGTTGTTCTGCTGAGTCTAAAACTTTCGTAAGGCCCTGCCTTTAGTTCATTATAACAATCTTCATATCGTCGCTCCTCATATCATGTACATATATATTTTTAACATATTTATTAATACTTATATTTTCATTTTATTGACTCCGCTGTGGAGAAGTACATTTTTTTACTTTTTTCATATAACACGAATGCAATATCTATGTTCTGGTTGTCTTCGGATTATTATTATTATTCAGATTCAGAATATAACAGGCAAGTAGTTGTTTGCTTGCTAAGATAGTATAAACATTTCTAATACAACTTCCAGCACTACCTTACGGTCAACTGCCACTTTATGAAGAAGGAAACCGTACTCTCAATCAGTCTCTAGCCATCGCTCGTTATGTAGCCAGCCAGCACAATCTTCTACCCGCGGATCCCTGGGAACAGGCTGTTCTGGATGCTGTGGTCTACAACATCTATGACTTTTGGATGAGTAAGCAACTCCGTAACACTTGTTTCCGCAATGCTCAGGAGTTGCTCTCGACAACTAAGTTGAAAAATTTCTGTTACTACACTGTCAAGAACTGTAAATGCAAAAACTTATATATTTGAAATCAGATAGTTTTCTAACTTTCATAAAAACTACCAGTAAATCTAGCAGTAAAATTAAGGGTACCTAGAATATTTTCATTGGATGAGTTAAGTTCTATTTTTATCGCATAATGCAATTACAATTACTTAATTTTCCAGAAGTGTTATCTTATATCAAAGAACAGGACCCAGTGAAGAAGGAGACCTTAAAGAAAGAGATCCTTCAAGAAACTGTTGACTTCTTCTACTCCAGGTTTGAGAAGGAACTAAAGACCAAAAAAGGATTCTTTGGAGGACAGGTATGTATATGTGAATTGTGAGATGAGATGGAATTTTCAATAAACGTCTTATTTAATTAGCATTGTGTGCGCTTTCAACTGTATTTGTTACATTTTTAATGCTTTGTAGGACACCATTATAAATGCGTTACAATTCTTCATTTCTTATGTTTCAGCTAAGCTGGGCAGATTTTGTCTTCGTGGGAGTAACTGAAGCAGCCAACCTCTTCCTTGGCGAAGAAATCCACAAAAAGTTTCCAACAGTAGAAACCCTGATCCAGAAAGTTAGGATCTTGCCCGGTGTCAAAGAATATATTGCCAACAGGAAACCTTACACAGTCAATGCTTAGATCAATTGTTCGTATTTGATTTTGCTTTTGTAATGTTTTGGATGAATTAATAAATTGTAACGAATTCAACGAATAAACTTTGGTACTTTGGTGTTTTTTCTTTCTTATTTTGAAATATCTTGAAGTAAATTTATATATTATTATTTTGTGTGTCACTCAAGCGTTTGGATCAATTTAAGGCGACTAAAACACGGCGCCGCAAACCGCTGCGGTTGGCGGTGAACTGTGCATTTGCTTGTGTGAAATCCGTCGATAACTACCACATGCACACAGCAACAAAATATGGACGAAAGAGGTGGCTGCTCAAAATAGCTTTCTGCCACCATCATAGAATCAATCATCTTCTCTATGACATTACATCATCATCACTAAAACAGTTCCATTGAATCATTCGTCCCTTAGAAACGAATTCCTGAATCATTATTATTAACAATTCGTAAAATGTATTTTTAGGTATGCAAATTAATTTGGAAGTGCAAATTTATCCCCTAAATAATATCGGATGTTTGCCTAACTCGCTGAGTAATCCCTTTGTTAGTATGGTTCGAAAAGATATTAGTGATGGGCTATTTACGTCAGAATAGAAATAATAATCGATTATGGGACCACCACTAAAACTATTTTAGTAATAATTTATCTGAATTAGAATTAACGCTTGGTCATCAGAGCATATGCCAAAGGTCATCAATAAAAAACGCCTATGAAGTCTATTATTTACTTGCAATGAACATATAGAGCAAATTGACCTATCTCTAGAACTCATCAAATACACGTGTCCCAGCTTAGGTCACTACAAATACGTGACATACGGAGTCTTTGTCATTTTTCGTCGCAGTGCCTAACGGAAATTTAATAAAATTATTACTACATAAGAATGCTTTATTAATGTAATAGTATTACATATTATATAATTTAATTATGGTTTGAAGTTTTTCATTGATTTCAAGAATTAAATATTTCTCTTCGCGTTCATAGAGTAACAGATGCTGACAATTGCTGCTGAATGGTCATTGCAATGGCTATTTGAGTCACTTTGAACGTTCGTGAAGTTTATTGCGTCTGATATATTTTAAAAACAATTCTATTTTAATGTTAAAAATGTTTGTATGAATCCAAACGGATGTTAGCTCATCATCATCATCATCGTCAGCCTATCTCAGTCCACTGCTGGACATAAACCTCCCCCAATGAGCGAAGTCAGTTAAATTACCTATATGTATATTTCCACCATTACGAAGATTACATGTTCTAGATATTTTTATACTATTACTCATTTGGGAAAATATATTACAGCTTGATTTAAATAAAGGCTACATTTTACGGCTTCCAATATATTCAAGTATTGTGGGTTACCATATTTGTCACTGATATGTAAAGGCGACGCTTTCATAGAGACATGTAAATATTCTCTTATTAATTTGCAAATGTATGTACATGCTATGTCTTCTTGTTTGAGTTCCATGTGACTTTCCATCTCTACGTACTTGCCGTTTGCCTTTCTACGTTATTAGAATTTTGTATAAGGACTGAACATTAATTTAATTAGAAAATTCGTTTGCGCGAATTCACGTAGATATAATTATATTTGCATATTAAATTTAACTTAAATGTACCCTACATATTACAAATAGGCACGTAGAATAAAATAAAAAAAATATAATAAATTTACTTTAAATGTATAGCGAGTCGTTCAGCCAATCATTCAAATTTCTGGATGTTTCCATCGTTATCCTTCATTGCGGGTACTTGTAACTTTATCAAAATACGGCACATCCCTTAAGAAAAGTCAGGCTTAACTTTGATTATTAGATCCTCCTCTTACATCATCTCGAGAAGTTTGCTCAACAAACATAATATAAAACTCTTTGCCGGCGCGGAAGGTGAACATTCGGAAATTAGTTTCACTTTAATTACTTTCTAAGAGTTTTCACTTCTTTGCCTTAGTTGCCGAAAATAAAGGATATTCCTTATATAAAACAGGGAATAGACATTATTTGTGTTATAATGGAACCTATTAAATATTAAATTCTAAAAGTTCAATTAATGTTTTTGAAGAAAGTGCTTTTGGTAACAGTGTCTGAACGTATTTAGTATTTATTTACCTTCAATTTGCCGAAAGTCTAATGGAGCATTAACTTAGGTTACACTGTTAATGGACCTTTCTAATTATACTACAGAATCACGGAATCAGAATACAGCTTTGCTATTATCAATACTTCAATTATTTTGCAATTTGATATGTAGGTATATGCAGACACTTGTCACCAACCGAAAGCTTAGATCTTTTAAGGTGTAGAAATGGAACAGTGTTTACTTACAGGTAGAAATTTAATTTCATTTGAGATTTCATCCAGATGTCTATAACATTTAAAACGCAGACCGCGAGGCCTATCATCAGGTTACATTCCCAAACGTTCGCCTCTTTTACGCACAAACGTTTTATCAAAATAAAGTCAAATATTTTACTTACAAAAAATAAAAAGAAAATGAATAATTTATTTACAATATTTCTTTATGAATTGTACTTAAATTATGTCAAACTCGCTTCAATTACGATGGTACTCCGAAAGTTCCAAGTACCTACTTCTAATATCCAAGTTACTTGTTAATACTTCATCAAAATTCGTTCCATTCTTAGTAATAGGTACTTATCTTTTGTGTATAAATTTTCAAGAGAACAGATTGTGGTTATAGCCTGCGCTTCGACTGGACAGTTGCGAGTTTCACTCAATGAACAATGTAGATATCTACTTAAATTTGATAAAGCTTTCGTAATGTGCAAATATATAAAAGCAATCGGAGTTTGGTTTACGCCATTTGTTTATAGTTTTATTTAGTGCTAGCAGTTACCCGTCCGCCGAATTTAGGATATTATTTTTGTAGAACTTATTTATTGTTGATATAGCAGTGATAGCCTATTATTTCAGAATAGAATTCGGCCTCCTAATCCGGAAATCCTTAGGCAAATCCTGGGGCGCTCCACTCTGTAAAAGTAATGTGTTTCAAGATAACTTGCTGGAACGGTGAAATAACACATGGCGAGTAAACCAGCATATCTTAGAGTTCTTCATGGTTTCTGAGACGTATGAACCTTAGATTAACCCAGGTTAGTGTGAAACCTTAATCCTATTCAATTCTTTTTCTTTCTCCACTAATTAGGATTAAATTAATTCGGTGAAATGTTTTGTTCGTAATGAACTTGCGATCTATGTTTTATTACAAGTACTGTTGAACTTTACTGAAGGATAAGGGAAACTTAACTCAAGGGACGCATTGTTAGGTAACTATTGTTTTAAAATAATGTCACCCTTTCAGTTGAGCTAGTGTACACAGACCGCGATTCAATTTTTACCTTTTTTGATGGTAATTAACTCTATTGCGGTTGAGTTTTGGTTCTTTTGTGTCTGCCATCGGTTTTCTGAGTACTTTTCTTTTTAGAACAAGTTTAAAGTTGCATTTATAAGTGGACGTAGCAGTGTCTTACACTTTCAACACGTGGACGAGGTAAATATCTATATGTATGTATATTTGATGGTGTATTTTTCGTAAGTGTATGTTTCTTCCTTGGCAGATATAAAATTGCAGGATAGGATGGGAATCAAACCCATAGTTTTAAATCGGTGTTTTAGTCAGTGTACCATCAGGCTTATTAGGCCAATATCAATTGTACCAATTTTAATGTAGGTACTACCTACGCTATTTGTCTCAATAGATACATTTATATATGTATGTACATACTTGGAGGGACATCATTTATTCTATATCCTAGACAAAACTAATTAATAGACGTTCATACAGTCAAGAAATACCTAATTCATTAATTTTTCATAATGATGATGATCTGTACACAAAACAGCACTATTGAACTAATTGAGTTTATCTTATGAAAGTAGTAAATTGACATTTTTTATTTCTCCTAACTGTCCAAAGAGCTATTGATGTGCTTAATGTTTAAATAGAATGAAACATACTGGCACTTTTAAAATTCCTCAGCAGATTGATGGGTACTGTACCCAACATTGAAGCAAGCAATGTAGCAAAATAGGTACCTAGCTGAAGAAGGATATTTTTAAAACGTGAACTATGACAGATGCCACCATATAAACCCTACACAGATATCAGGTGTACAATAAATATATCTCGAGACATCTCTACACACAGCCATTAAATCTTCAAGTAGTAGGACTTGCTATAGTAACAAGACATCTGATAAATTCCTGTGATTATACAATTGCACACAGACGCATAACAAATACTTTTGTTATTTTTATGCATTTTATACTTGTTGGGAATCGAACCTACGATCCTAGGCTCAGTATTTAGATTCGCTAACCACTAACCTGACCAGTCACAGCCAGCCATTTATATCACGTGGCGTTCTATGTATATATCTTCTAAGTTTGGCACACATTTGACTATTAAGCTTTGATAAACTAACAATTCATTAATTCCTTCAAGCAATGAGTTTAAAATATCTATTTCGTATTCCATGTGCAAAGAAATACATATTAGAGCACGAAATCCAATAATCCAGAAGCGCCATCCTTCAGCGGAGGCACATCCTTTCCATGCAGTTAATAGATTACTTGTTATGAGCTCAAGATATACTGTGCTCTATCCCATATTGCTATCCGATTTATCAAAGGCTTAGCCGTTGTGCAGACAGCTTAGCTTTCCTAAGGCGGAACTCCGGTAATGAACCTGATAGTATTTGGGAGAGGCATGAAATAATGCAACGGTTCAACGGAAAACTTGAGGCTTAGAAAACAATAATAATCGTTTTTATAATACTAATAACATACACTACAAAGCGTTTTATAATTGTATTTCGAAATTAATATTTATTATGTAGTGCGAATGTATCTATTAAACAGTTATTTAAATAGAATAATTTTTACGTTAATGTCCGTCTTATTGCAAGAAATACTGACAATCAAGAGGTATTTTAAAGCGATTTGGTAACTCATTGGTAAATTACTGTCTCCCCAGTCAGCGAGGGACCTTGCGTGATGGTACAATATTAATGCTAATTTTTAACATTTTTTTTAAATTTATAACAGTAAAATAAGGTTAAAGTACAAGATTTCGCATTGAAATTATTAGTTTCTACAAAATCAACACCACATTAGATTGTTCTATATTTCTTGAGGCACAGTATAATTAATGTTTACTGTCAAACTGTCCAGTAACACCAAGTGAAGCCTAGTTACGGAGAACTCCTTAGTTTAAACGAATCCAAAGCGGCTAAAACTTCATTTCCTTACTTATAGAAAGTGAAGTATTCCTCTTGCGTTTTGAATTCGCCGTAATACAAAAACATCAGCGGAAACTAAGAACGTACATTGTGTTACTGAAACATTTAAACACTGAAACACTTACTCAGTTTATTTATTATAACATAATTTTATATTTGCAAATAATATTCACCCATTTTCTCGAATAGGCCTTGTTTTAGTATCATAAATTAAATACAGTACTTTAAATTAATTAAATACAGTACTTTTTCATTTAAATCAGTACGTAGGTACATATATGCGGCTGACTAAGCCATTATATACCTAAACGCAGTGACGTGTGATATTCGTTGATATTATTTTAAATGAGATAATTTTGAAACGCCTTTAACTCAACACTCGCATTAACTAATATACCGACGGGCGTCTTAATAAACTCTCTATGTAAACTGTGCCGCGCGCCAGCTAGTGCACTAGTCTGGACATTAAGAATTCCCCGAATATTTTTTACAAATGACCAAAGCGATGGGAAAGTTTTAACAGCTTAAGTTTCTGTAACTTTTCGCCGTCTCGGATTTTAGTGGGTCGTAAATAAAGTAATTATTTTGATGACCGGCGAAACCACGAAAACAATGGTCGGTGAGATATTGGTCTATTGTTTATCCACAAAAGTTGACTGAATCCATAACTATTGACGTTCAGATAATATCTGTTCTGTGAGATTTTTATTTTTTTACTACATTTAGTTTGTTTCTTTTGGTATCATTGGCAATACCACTGACGAGAGTATTCCTCCCACTGGTACTAATCTCCCCTAAGATTAATACTGTTTTAACGACCTTGGATTTAATGTCGTAAAATAATAACAGATATCCTCAAAACAGATTCCCTGAAATAAAATGTTGTATGATTTCCAACATTAAATATAGATTAAATCAAACCAGATATTTCATTTTATTAACATAGAAAACCGTCAAATGAGCATTAAAAAATTTATTTCAATCGACGTACTACAAACAATAATTCATTTTGTATACAATCTATGTGACTTCTAATGAAATATTATTTATATTTTGTAATGTTATATGTAAAATATTCGAGTCTACTATGTAAATTAACTAAATTAAATTTATTAAAGTCCCGAATTCATACTATGCCAATAATCAGAGTTTTAATTTTGTCTCGTGACAATCTAGTTATCGCAAAATTACGTTAAAATTAGACGTCAAACTATTATGACCGAGTACTATTGCGATCGGTAATTCGAATGTCGTGTTTCAGTGTAAAATCAATTAGAAATTAATCATTTCAGATACGCACTTGAATAGTGTTTCTTTTTAATTACAATTCGGTATATTTTAGTAGTGAGCTGAAAGATATTGGCTGATACAAAGTTCATTCTGTTAGGAAAAAAAAATAGTCATGATTTTTCAATTACGCCTTACATTATGTTGTTTTATATTTGCACAGTTGAACAATAGAGGTACGTTAACTTTATATAAGTAATCATATATTTTTTCTTACTAATGCTGAAACCGCACGTCTGTGCTGAGACACGGATCTCTTTAGTAAATGTCTCAGGTCCATATGCTACCACCCTGTCCGGGCACGGATGGACTTCGCGCGCCTTTTAAATGACGGAGAACTATAAACCGATCAAGAGCCTTTTAACCGTTTTCTTTTAACTTTCGATCAAGCCATATGTAGGCTTAAAAATATTGATTGATATAATATAACTAATAACGAATTAATATATATAGTACTACTAATTAATTGTCATAGACTTATTTCAGAATAGTAACGAACGAGAATAACTGTATATAGCATTGTAAAAATATTCGGGTTTTCTTCTTGCGGTCGAATATCGAATGGTTGACTGTGCACGCATATCATTATAAATAAATGTTTTTAGACTTCATAAAATAATTGAGTACTAACTGATCTAACTGGTACCTAACTACCGATCCTATTCTCATTGGCTCGTTTGAAGTCGGTTGTACGAGTAAATGTCCATGAGCGGCAGAAGCTACTCGCGGCAGAAGCTACTCGCGCTACAGCAGCCTCGTTGGCTACTCTCCTCATAAGAATGTTATGTAATTCTAACTCTGTTGCAGTGAACTCGGACTATTACTTTGAATCCGATCTACGTTCGAAGACGGAGGTGACATGCAACAGCAGACTGGAGAAAGTGCACTGTCAGACGAACTGCCGCGATAAACACGCCATATGTATTGCGAAGCAGTGTTACTGCGTGTCACTGACCACTCCGAAGGATAACCACATTAGAGGTACAGCTACACCGTTGTTGGAATACTTACTGAATATTGAACATTTTAAATATATTTTGAAATTGACGATACAAAAAACACATATAAATCTTTAAAAAAATCATATACATCAATATTGTGGTATGAATAACAATTCTTGATAATAAATACGTGTTCATTACTATCAGTTTATAATACAACGTTAGAAGCAGTTTTACTATTATTATATCGATTCGGACATTTCTTACGGCGTAGGCAGAGAGCGTCGGTTGACGAATATTTCTATTCTTACGAACTTGATGTGTCGCATAACAAAATAATATATACTACTAGTTGTATATAACATTAGGTACAACATAATTATCTGTTTATTTTTATTTAAGCGATATGAAAAATATAACTTATACTGTTATTTTCAATTTTAAATGTACACCCAAAAAAGTGGCCTGTCACGTACAGAATATCACTTTCCATTTATGTTCTCAAAGGCTGTATTTCATCAATTATTTTTTAACTACTATTATATCGCTGCCTGTACAACTTTTTTATTTCTCACTTTAGAACTGCCAAGTCTCATACAGACTCATTTAGCATTTTAACTCTTTGTTCGCAGATAACAAAGCCCTAATACCCGAAATGTTGAAGGTTTTGCAGTTCAATAAAGCGCTCAAAGTGGTGGGTCGATCCTATACCGACTACAATGATTATAGTGAACAACTAGGTGAATAGATACGTATTTTATTTGCGTGGGTAATGAATCGATTTCTGTTTAAAATGAATATTGCGAGGATTTGGCTGTACAAAGGCCAGGTAAGGCACAAATACGCTGGTTACATGTAGCAGGTGGCGTGGTGTCAAGTAGGAGGGTTGGTTGGGGGAAGAAGGGGTAACAAAGTTACTGAATGATTAGCTTTGTTAGGTTTTGTAATTTAATTAAAATATATTAGTATATTCCGGTCTGATGTGATCAGTACAGCGCTAGGTTAGTGGGTTACATTTCAATCTTTCATTCCGGGTGTCTAAGGTTCGAATCCTTACAACCATTTAAATACTGCTATAAAACATACCGTACAGGAATGTACATTTTCTAAACTAATTCATTTCCAAACAGAACCAGAATCGAAACGCAGCAACACTGCAGAAGAAGAATCTCGAGAATATTTGGATGAAGCTTTGCTTCTTGAAGATAAGCCAATATTACGTCATCACATCGCTCACTTTTGTCCAAATTTGGATGTCGCCAGAGCGTGCATAAGAACTTGTATGAAAGAAGGGAAACCAGCTTTTTGTGGAAAAGACCATGTCTGTTACTGTGGCCACAAGTACTCAAGCACAGATAGAGATCCACAGGTGAACGCATCACAAGTTTACGCCGACTTTCAAGATATGTACGAGAAATATTTCGGTCCCAATTATAATAAACCAGAAATTAGCGTATGAAATGCTTTACCGAACTGTACATTTAAAAAAATAAAGTATATTTAGCAAAAATATTATACAAATTTTGAAACAACAATCTTAAAAAAATATCCTTTTCATCATTTTATCAAACAGTTTTAATTATACAACGCCATAAAATTTAATTGGATATTGTTACTTAAATACAAAACAGCAGAACAAAAATTATAGAAACATCATTATTACTTAATTAAATTCCAATAGCTCCAATTTTCAGTCGGACTTAATTAAATTCCTATTGAATCGTAACGTGTTTCAATGTTTAATACGCGCTTTTAAACTGAAGTTCAGTTTTGTTTCGATTATTCCTTATTTTCCTGGACTACACTGGAGTTACACTCCTGTAAGGAGTAGCGATATATATGACAATGAATTGATGATTACCCCTTTGTGATTAAATATACGATATAGTAACTATAGACCGGTGTTAATACTTAGTATTATAAACAGATTTGTTAATAATACATTTTAATTAGTAAAAAGTATTTGGTACAAGCTTTTTACGGTATTTTGTTTCAATAAACTTAAAATATTGAATGATTCTTGCCAAAATAATTATGCTTGAAGAAAGAATAACATACATCTCCCGACGCTATGCCGGAATACCAGGGTAAGAAAAGATTAAACCCGGTACTGAGTGATCGCGTTATGTCGCAGCCTGCCTAGGCACAGCTAAATGCCCCGCTGTCTAGGACCCTCATGATAATGAAAGCACTGTAGGTACTCTGTAAGTAAAATATTTCTTTTTCCGAATAAAACATACTAAATTTGATTTCTCAGACGGATAAGCAACAATCATTAAACACAATGTCTATTGTCTCGTGTAGAAAATTATTAAATAAGTTAATAAGAAACTTGAAGCGTTCAAAGTGTTGTATTGTTACTGACAGTCATCTTTAAAATTGAGTAACGTCGGACGCAGTCAGGCCTGGTATGGATGATAAGGCGAGTTCAAGAGTGTTATCATGCAATTTAACCATTCTCATGCAGTTAAGGGCGTTGAGTGACTCTGAAATATATTTTAGAAACTGGGTTAAGTTGCTGAGCTGCAGGAAATGATTGGATATATTTTTGAACCCTCAAGTACATGAAGTTAATGTGTTCCTAACAAAATTTATCAAGTTGTTTTAATTTTTAATTTCAATGAATCTACAGTTCACTAGAAGTGTGAAATATATTTTTTTATTTCTAATAAACTAAATAGTTTCTAGACAAACTTGGTTTACGTTTATGTTGACTTGGTAGCGTAGTTTTATAAGAAATGGTTCAGCGATGAAGTTGTCAAAACGTGAGAGACTTATTTTCGTATTCATAATAGAAAAAAATGAATACACCTACCTAGATATTTCAAAACTCGTAGAATGAACCCGACAATAAAACGGTACTAACAAAATGTATATCTTAACAAAGCCCGCTTGTTGCTATTTATTTAATATCATATTTAAAGTTTGCGTTATTGGTTTGTTGACTGCTAACGACTGCCTCGTTGTTCGAGTGTTTGCAAGTGCGATTTCCGATCGAGAGGTCCTGGGATTAAATCCCGGGTCGGGTACTATTAGAATTTTCTAAGTTAGAATTTCTAGTAGTGAATCGGAGTCTGGATCTGGGCCCGACGTATGGCAACAGACTCACCACCTATTCGATGGGACTTAACCGTAACTGGTGAAACATGGAGGTGTACGACAATTCCTACCTGTTATAATTCCTGCCTACCCCTTCGGGGATTAAAGGCGTGATGATGTTACGTTCTTGATTTTTTTAATGTCGAATCCAAGTGAGACCAAAATAAAACAGAAGGGAAATATCGATGCAAATCAATCATTATTACGATACAAAAAAATTTGAATGATGTGTATGTATCAGTCATTTTCGAAATTTATATTTACGCTTTTTCTGATTTAGTTCTTTCTGATCGAGAGCTATAAACGATAAGCTATTGATTTGTTATATTTGTCATTACTATATTGCTGTATATTGTACTGTATTTAGAATTAAACGCGATCTTTTACAGATCGCTAAACAGAGAAGAGTTGCATTCTTAGGACATTAGGAGATGTGTCAAATACGAGTTGCTACATTAACTATGATGGAAAATTAACTGGTAAATAAAAGTGGGTCAGAAGAAAAAATCCTGGCTGTAAAACGTTAGGGAGTGGACAGGGATAGTGAGAGCTGACCAACTATTTCACCTTACGAAAGACTGAGGCTTTGATGAATTGACATCCAACCTTCCCTAGTCAGAGAGGCACTTTTATCATTGACTGCCTACTCCTGTCCACTGCTCGATATATACCTCTCCAATAGCACGCCACTGAGCTCGATCTTCAGGGAGGCATTTTGAGAAGAAGAATTCAGAATTATATACAAGGTAATTTAGCTATATCGGTTATACGAGATACCAGATGCATTAGCTGCTCGCGCTTAGTGGAACAAGGCTCTATACTTTCAGATTCCGGTCGCAGATGTGCGTACGTGAGAAATGACGCGGGAGCGAATTTAATTTATACGAGCTGATGAATTATTTGAGGCTATCACTTTTAGACCTTCACGTAGACCTTATTTCAGAATCCTTGTTAACAAAACTTGTTACAGCAATCTCGCTAACGGTGAAATTCGCCTCACTACAGCATTTATATGAATAAATTTAGCGTAATATCCCGCCTGTATTTCCCCGAAAGGGTAGGCAATGGAATATCGCACTTCCGTGTTTTACCAGTTATGTTATACTGCTCATTGAATAGAGTGTGAGCTTATTACCATAGACCAGAGTTTTAGCTACCACTGGAATTACAAGTTAGAGAAACCCAACAATATTTTACCTAATCCAGAGATCGAACCCAAAGGCTCTTACTCAGCAATCGCACTTGCGATCACAAGACCAACCAGACAGTCAATGATTGAATAAATGTGTTCACTAAAATCTAATTTTACAATAGGTTATGAAGAATAAATTCAAGTTAGAGCATAATCTAATCGAGTAAAAGTGTTGTATTGTGTAAATTGTTTATTTCAGTTCAATACCAATATAACATATTGAAATTGAAAATTTTGGAGCAGAATATAGCATCCTTCATATTACTCTTAACATTATTAAAGCCGGAATAGTCCTTTATCCTAAGAATTCTTATCTTAAATTTACTTCCAACTGTATTCTGTATTTCATAAAGGTTGTAATCCTTTGAATGAGCGTTAAATTTTGTTTGCTCACGAAACTACAAGTCGATTTGATTAAGCACTCTATTTTCGAATTCATTGTTCTTTTGCGTGTTCATATCATACCGTATCATTAGTAATGGAATACATTTGTTATTTTTGCACTTTGTGTTTGACAGCTTGCTTTAAGACTTATTCCAGTGAACGAATCTGCGGTGCGAATGAATGATACGATGTGCGGTAGCTATGAATGTCATGATTTCCGCGATAAGTGATGATATTATATGATTCCGAGTTTTAGTGATAAATTTCAATGAATACAAAACATCACGCCTTTAATCCCCGCAGAGCCTATTGCCATACACCACGCACAGAGCCTCGACATCGAGCCACTACTAGAAATTTGTACCACAAAGTCTGACTTAGGAAATGCAATAATATCCGATCCGAGATTCGAACCCAGGACCTCTCGATCCGAAGTCGCACTTGCAACCATTCGATCAACGAAGCAGTCAATTATATCTCAATAATTAATAATATGTGAATATTTATTAATACAGTAAAGCATTAAATTTTCCTTTTTGATTTCCAATTCTGCCGGATAAATGTAATGAGTATCGGTAAGATTTCGTTCTGTCGGATAAAGAAAATAAATTTTAATGACATCATTTGCCGGCGGACATAAATATCATTAATAGTCTGTTCTGTTGAATAAATGAAATGAATGTACATAACTGTCTCTTACCATTTCTTTGCTGAGTCTGTAACATGTTAGATAATTGATAAAATGTTTTTCAATTTTTTAACACCTGGTATTTTTGTTTTTTTTTTTATAATTTCTTTAATATTTCCTCACTTCGTTGTATGGTGCATATTCTATAATAGTGGCTGGCTAGCATAAAATTTATATTAAACGTGTACCCGTACAGTAGGTGGACTACAAAACTATTTTTTTAAGT
Organism: Parelbella ahira ahira; assembly: GCA_018244795.1. Taxonomy (NCBI): domain Eukaryota; kingdom Metazoa; phylum Arthropoda; class Insecta; order Lepidoptera; family Hesperiidae; genus Parelbella; species Parelbella ahira. The sequence goes on along the minus strand of DWME01000051.1, from coordinate 8,521 downwards.
ATTTCTCCTGTCAATTGAAAAAAAATATTCGGATTCATTTATAGTACTCAATGTATTGTAGGTGGGTGTGTTCAAGTGTGTGGTGATCGTGTGTGTGTTGATCGTGCGTGTCAGTTATATGTAGTACACATAAAACACGCTGTTACCGCCATGTCAGACATTTAGTCCCCGCATAGCGTGTTTGTAAACTCCATTCTGTTAATACATAACGACATATTGACAGACCCCATGATTCATTTATATCCCACCCCCCACGAGGGGTTGCTACGATTAGGTGACGTCATTCGCAGTGTTTTGAACATAGTTGCTCAAATGTTAAATATAACGTGCGGAAATTTTCGATTCATATTGATGTTGGCTTTAGTATGCGTCCTAATTATAATTATTATCGGCCATAGAACTCTACAAACTAGATAAGAATATACACCAATACTGTTGTCTTAGATTTGCAGAGGAAGTAGTAAGACTTGATGTCATAAATGATCTTCCTACTCGTTAAACTGAAATATTTCAAATGATAAGTAGAAAGGACTTTCTATGGCCGAGCTCTACATAGAGTTCTAATAGAGTTTTATTGCCAATACCACATTCAATAACACTTTTTACTTGCCATTTATGATGCTTCTTTATCATACTAACATTATAAATGGAAAATGTGTCTGGCCACCCAGGGGAAGCCGCTAGCAACTGCTAGTAGGACACACTTATGTACTTAGGCTGATAGTTAAACTGGGAACTACCTATACAGTTCACTATTTTGCATTGTGTGATACAGTTATCATCATCATCAGCTTTTCTCAGTCCACTGCTGGATATAGGCCTCCCCAATGAGCGCCATCGCGCCCTGTCCTCGGTTTGCCGCATCCAGCATCTGCTTGCAGCCTTTTGCAACTATATATTATGTATATGTGACATAGTACAAAATCTTTTTGGCTAACATGAATCTTGCTTAAGTTGAAAAATATTTGGATACATTAGAGCAAACATTGCTTATCGGAGCGAAAATATCTAGCCCTTAGCAGAATCAGAATCGTTCAAAGACCTCGTTGCTCTGCTTTATGTACCGGCAAAGGCAAGATAACTTTTAACGGCGTCAGTTCACCAACACTTCGAATATCCCTGAATAAGGAAGCGAGCGACTTTGTTGCGAATCGTAACTTTATTTAACCAGTTTCTTGATACGTATTTGAAGGAAGTCATTGAAATATCCACATTCTGTAAGTGACAGCTAATAGGATTTTTAACGTTTATGTAAACTCATAACAAGGTACTATTTCAAATGCATCTCATTTTAATCTGTTATGAGCCTATTTATTCAGAGACAGAGAGGGCAAACTGAACACAACTGTCTAAAGATAATTGCTAAGATTACAAGTAATGTGTTAGTGCGGTCATTTTTTATAGGTAATGTAACGAGTTTCGTTGGACGTGTTTCAGCGTGCTTGTAAAACAAGACTTTAAGACTTAAAACAAAGCTTAGTGAAGTTTCTGAAATGTGAAAAAACACAACGAAAATATCGACACCGCTGACACGTTCAATATCGGGACAATATATCAGTTATGTCACTTGACGCTAGTATGTTTTGTCGGAACTAGGACACCCGCACAAATGGGGCTGCACGAGAAAACAAATAGATCAAAATATAAATCATCCTGTTTCAGTATGTAAAAAATATACTATTGTGGATTGTATATAAAGTTCTTCGGTTTAATATTCACCACGCTACTCATTTATTATAAAAAGAGCCGGATTTTAAACGAAATAACCGAGATAACGCAGAAGAAGTGAGAGTAGTGGTTAAAATTTTACTCTTAAATTTTCAGTATCCAAGGTTCGAATGTATAATACCCAGTCCACAATTTAAAAAGAATGTGTGCTTTATGAATAGTATTAATATTAAATGTCACACGATATAACAATGCAGTTAGTCTAGCTCGTTGCTGGTCACAGGTTCGATTTCCGTCAGTGAATATGTGTCACGGAATAAACATTCCTTCTGTGTCTCGGCATACAATAAATATATTTATTATATTTAATAAGTTTGTACGAAGTTTATTGAGCATCTGTTTAGCATAACACAGTCTACATCTAATTCGAGTTCAGATAGCCTTAGGTGGAGATATTCGAAGATATCAATTATCGTGAGGAAATATGCAGGCACTCGTTAGTGTTCTCAATACTCTCTATGGCGTGTGAACTCTGTCAATTCTACTAATCTAATTAACTATCTCATTCTTTCTGAACAACTACATGATTGACGATGTATCAGTCCAAAACAGTTTTCTGTTGTAATGTATTAAAATACTTCTCCTATACGCTATTGTATAAGAATTCGTTACATTTTAAATTCAATAAGTCCTAAAACAAAAAAAAAACTACAATATAATAAGTTTCGTGCAATTAATAACAATTTACTTTAGTGTTATTTACGGGATAAATAGATAGAAAACACCGTGTTCTAAGCGTCTCTATTCTTACCTTCTTCTACATTCAAATACGGTCTCATTCACAGCCCTAAAAATCTAAAAAATGTTGATCTGGTAAATAGTTTTATATTATGTGTTATATATGTACGTGCTAGAGGTCAACCATAATGTATCCTTAGTAGTACTGCATAGCGATGATAAGGGAATCACTTTTCGGTTTACTCTTTGGCTACTTTTAAAACGAACAATCCGATATACTACTCTCGCTCTAAGCCTAAAGGGTCGTTTATAAAATGTAGTAATAATCTTTATCGTTCCCGTCGCAGCCCCACACTGAGTAAACATTAATATCTTATCCACCCCTTTCACAAATACTCATTCAAAAAAAACTATTTACAATTTCCTTTCCCCACATACTTGGGAATTCCGTCATGGTTTTCAATGTAAACACTCAATGGATGCAAAACAAACATGAACTGCCTAATCAAACAGCGAATAAGCCTCCAATGAATATCTTAATACAAGGATTGTATAATCTAACTTTCGCGTTGACTGCGTGCGGGCAAGACGTGTGCGTTAAGGTGCGTTTATATAGATGACGATTTAAAAGAGTTGTGAAATACTGAAACTAAGAAAATAAAAACATCACGCCTGTAATCCCAGAACGGTTAGATAGAGGAGCGGTGGGCCTATTGCCATTTTCCAGGCACATTCCCAGACTCCGAGCTACTACTAGCTACTACAAATTCTAAGTTAGAACTGTATAATAGTACTCGACCCGAGATTTGATCCCAAAACCTCTCAATCAGTAGTCGCCTATGCAACCACTCGACTAATGAATCAGCCAAAACAACAAATAAAAATTTTGACCATTTTGATTCTTGAATATTCTTTTAATTCAAATGCTGTGTAACGGTTCTTATTTTGTTCTGTCTCTAAGACAATAAATTAATAAGTTTTTCTAATTTATCTATTCATTTTGTGTACTTACGTTGATTACTACTTAGATTTTAATTAATATGCCTGAAATCGGGAATGAAAATGAATTATCTAGTACAACAAAGTACTGCCAACGTCACTGGAGTCAATTAGCAAAATAAAACATATTTCATTTCAATAATTCAAAGAAGAAACTTTGTCCTTTCAATCGGTACCTCTCAATTGTAGCTCCGTCTTTATCTATAGCGGGGAGTGAGGATCTATATCTATCTCTTTCACACTCACGTAGTGAATTGCCCAACTTGCGCTGTTATCTCCTTCCTATATATTTACAATGCTCCGGATACAGGGTGTGCTCTATTTGATTTGTTTTGACACATACTAAAAGTTAGACTACAGATGCATGTTATCATTATTCTTTAAAATAATATACGTTTATTCACATGTTACCAAATATAGATCTTAATTAGCTAAATTGTATCAACAAATAACAAACTCAACACTTCAAGACTTGGATGCAATAATATTATAGAATTTATAGTTTAAATAATAACAAATATGAAAAATTCCACAAAATTAATATTTTCTAAATATTGTCTTCAAAATTACTTAAATGTTCTGATATAATATGAATTTCAAATACCATAAAAGAAAAATAGAGTTTCATGTCTGTGTTTATACTATATAAACAATTCGATAATTATTTTACGATACTCATCATAATACTTTTTATCATTCAGCTGTTGAACACAGATTTCTTCACAAAAGGGTTAATGTCCATTGTTTGCCAAGTATAACAGACCATAGTTTACCAGACAGGTTATGATATATTAAGTGATAATTATTGGAGAATGCAAGGCTTTAAGTAGAGCATATCCCAATTCGCGCAGCCTCAGTTCGATTGGCCACGGATCTCCCCTCGTAGCTCGTAGCAACGTGAGGCTGTCGTTCGGGAAACCGGCTACGTGGCGGACGTCTACGCCGTAGCGCTCGAGAGACCTTGACACGATTAGAACCCCGCCTGTAATGTATTTCGCGATATCTGTAACGTATTTTTCCGCCTTGTAACATTACTTTTTGAACTTTTGACTGTAATGTTCTGACTGTAGCGGAAAAAGTGGTTATTTTGTGACAGTGCGCGGACACGTGGAGTGTAAGGTAAGTTAGGGAGAATTTGTTTGGGGTGATTTCGCTTTGATAAGGGGCTAGCTGAAGAATATTTGTTTGTTTTTTTGCTAATTTCACTGAACGATTTGTTGCGTAACGGACTTTTTAATGTAACGCTGAGGAACTTTGTACTTTTTTTTAAAGTAAAGTATTAGCATAACAAAATGAAACATACTTGTTACAATACAAATTATTAGTGCAGTATAATTTATTTTTATTAAAAGTACAGTTCTGTTTTATTGTATTACGTCTTGAATTTTATTTTAATTTTTGCACCCTTGATTTACAATAGCGGATGTAGTAAGAAAAAAATTGCCAAAACAAACAGTTGTTTTTTAAATGTTAATCGTTATTGAATTTTATAGGATATGAATGGTTAAAAAACATGAACAAGAGACAATTTTAGATTGATCTATGTATATATTATGTTTATTGTGTTGAAAAAAATTTAAATAACTACCGTTTCGATTTATATAGTGTCTCTGTATTTGTTCAAGAATTCACTAAATGGCATGGTACAAGATTTGAAACGTCCTCGTATAGCGTAGGAATTTACAATTTTGATGTTTTATTTTCTACTAGATACCGACATATCGGCTGAGAACTAACTAACTACTTTCTTTTTACTTTTATGCGGCGTCCAGGGATTAAATTTCAGTCGTGTTTTCAATTAGTTGTTTATTGTTGATTCATGTAATAATACATATATTTCCAATATATATAAGGTTATGATTAATGTGTTTTAGTTATTAATATAAAGATTTAGTATACTTATATATAGCAATTGCAATGTTAAAGGATTATTGTTCATAAAATTAGAATTCTAATATTTAATTAATTTAGAAAAACGTGTTTTTACACATAGTTATATAATTAGATAACTTTTGTTGTTCATTGGAGCTTGATATTATAAATATGAACGTTAATATATCGCTGTGATGACGTCTGACACGGCCATTAAGATCGAGTTCGCTGCTTTAGTTATTTTTAACAGTTATTCCATCACAAGGAAACGACTTGGAACCGACATCACTTCTCCATGTTGCACTACGACAGATTGGAAGACACATGGGTTATTAAGGAACTAATTTATCAAATAACTTATTTAAACAACAAAACTTTGACTGTCTCATTGGTCGAGTGGTTGCAAGCGCGACTGTCGATCGGGAGGTCAAGATCGGGAGGGTTCAAATCCCGGGTCGGGTACTATTGGACTTTTCTGAATTATAATTTCTAGTAATGACTCGGATTCCGGAACTATGCTAGGTGTATGGTAATAGGCCCATCAACTATTCCATGGGACGTAAAACGTAAATGCTGAAACGTGGGGGCGTACTTTAATTTTTTTGTGACACTTAAATTGTTAATTATATAATTCCCCAAGAAACGAAATATATAAAATTCAACGGTAAAACAGATATTTATCGCTCTTTGTACGAAGTTATGATATAATTTGTACTAAGATTTCATAAATTTAGAATTCTTGTAAACTATGGTTCAATTATGAAAGGTACCTTCCTTTAATACACTACTGGAATATTAATTAAATGAAAACCTTCAAAGCTTAATACAATTTACGGCTAAAATATATTTTTTTATTTTATAAAGAAATAAGTATATTAAAATAGTTTTAAAACAAAATTTGTACGGAATGTATCAATAAATCTGCAGTTTCTTCATCATCATCATCAACAATCCTTTTATCATTTTACTTTTGGACACGTAGGAGACACGTGGCCAACAGTGGACTGTTGTAAAGAATCTCACGAGTTTCTTTTCGTGAGATTCTTAGATATTTGTATATATATGAATGTAATCCACAACAATATTAAAATGTGATACAATATCATACATTCGTTTTCGCTTTGTATGGAAATTATAGTCGCAAAATTTACCCTACGATTTTCTTTTACTAACCTATTACGGATATCTGGTAAAATATTGCTTAAACAAGATACAACGGAAAAATACTTTTGTTGGTTCACGTTGAAGTATAGCTTAATATTTCGCTCCATTTACGTATTATAAGAATTTTATCTCCGTTATTTTTCCGATTCTGGTAAAAGAAAGCCACGGAGACACGAAAAAACGTCGTCAAAAGCTTCGGATTATGTCGGACCGAAGGTTCCGCGAAAAACATCTTGGATGTCCTGAAACCCGGTCAAGGCGAGATGTTTGCGTTCTATATAAATTGTGCTTTGAATGTCCACGTCGATGCTAAGGAACATTTCACACGCTGCGATCTTTTGTATCCTAATATAGTTTAAGTAGTTAATGAAAAATATATGGAATACATACATGAATATTGATAATTTAATTAGTATCGTATCAGATAATTAATTAATATTAATAGTTAAATTTAAGTTATTTTGCTATGTTACGCTATATACGAATTATAAGAGTGTATACCCTCATGCAGTATACACCGCCTACTTTCCCACAAATAATACATGCGCATGCAAACACCACCTGAAGTGTGCACCATCATATGTACCATTACCAATGCGTGTTTGTTCCTGAAACGGAGTATCATTGGGGATATCGACTCTGCAATGGTTAAGTACGAAGTCTTTTCAACTGCATGCTTACTGCATCAAGATATACTTCAGCATATTTTATATATTGCGGAAGAGCAAAGTAATTTTAACTTAGCTAATACTATTTCAATTATAAATGAAATGTAGTATTCTAGAATAACTTACAAACAGAAATCTGGTCTTAAGCATATATATATAGATTACAAAGCGCATATTTACATAGGTAATTTTACACGCAGACACTGAACAAACACAAATATTTGGCCTGGATGAAAATCGAAATTCCAGTTCAATAGTCTATGGCCGCTAGCTCTCAGACCAATAGACTCTACTAACTACGACTAATAGTGTAATAGAAATACATGAGTGTAACACATTTACGTAGCAACATGCACAAATAAAGTGAAACACATGAGGGACACAGCATTGCTTCATATTAAGGCTTCAGTTTCTACTAAAGTTAATAATACGATACTGCACTATTAAATATATCGTAAGAAACGGGCGCGTAATGGCGAAATGGTGTGGCGAGTAGATCGCTGGAAATGTTCATCATCTTTATTATTATCAACCTTTTAGTTTCATTTTTAGGCAATGGTCTTCTCGGAATAGGAATTTTTAGACCATAGTCAAGCGGGTATCGACCTTCACAGGTTGTAGAGGATATAACATAGAAATATAAGATGTGCAGAGAAAACTCACAATATTTTCTTTCACTTTTGTAACGTCAACATCATCATCATCGTCATTATTATTATCATTATCATCATTATCCTATCTCAGTCCACTGCTGGACGTAGGCAGTCACCTCAATGAGTGCCATCGTGCCTTAACATTGTTGTAAAATATAATGTTTAATTTGAAAACGCATGTAAGTTTCTTTTATTCGCCGTGTGTGGCAACCCTAAGTTTTAGAACAACACTCTACGACACAATAGGTCTGTCAGTGAAAGCTGTTTAGCTGGCACAATTAAGCTTTGTACATCCGTTCATTTAGATTATGAAATATTTCTCAGCCATTTCTAAAAGAATAAAGGAGTTTCTCTGAAAAAAGTAAGGCAGTCTTTTAAACAGTAAAAAGGAAAATAACTAAAGGAACACAAGTTAGGTATATTAAGAATATTGGAGCAGCGTGGTTAGTGCGTACCAGTTCTGGGAGAGATCGCTTGATCTCTTAATTACAACTTGCAAAATTAATTACTACTCTGACTTTTCAACATATAATTTATTGATTGGAAATATGTTAAAAAAAAAAAAATTTGTTTCAGTAACAGTAAAACGGTCATGTATGTTTATATGTATGTATGTATGTGTAGCATGTGAGAGATTTAATAATAATAACAATAATCGACCCATTTGTCATTCCACTGTTGTAACATGGGTCTCCTCTCATATTGAGAGGGTTAAGGCCGTAGTCTGCCACGCTGGCCAAGTGCGGGTTGGCAGACTTC
>DWME01000050.1:0-52752 GCA_018244795.1 Parelbella ahira ahira | reverse complement strand
GGTATATTTGAATACAATAAAAAAATAATTAAAGCATTGTTAGCAGAATTACTAGAGTTTCTACCCGAAGATTTCTGGTGGTGTTCATATCTGTATAGTTCTCCTTTTCCAAAACATTTCCATAGTACCAATTACTTTTTGATACTTATTTAGTTTTAATAGACATTGAATCTGTGATTTTACTAACGGGTGGTACATATTTGTTTCTTCGAGTAATTTAAAAAATATATTTAAAATATTGAAAAATAATCGGTTGTTTTTGTGTTAGACGTTTATAATTTTCTTTTTTAGTAAATAAAGAATAAAAATAAGGAAATAGGCTTATAGTAAAAATAGATATGAACCGGGACATTCTGTAAAACTAAAGACATTAAACATTTTCCTTATAAATATTTATCATTTTTCTACGATGAAACGAGACTGAAATAGCTACGTGACGCGACGTAGTCGTTCCTACTTTATTCAAATTGTCTCTAATTTTTTAAAATTTCATTACAAAAAAAAATATTACAAAAATAAGATGAAAGCCCTATGCTATTGTCAAACCTGTATCTATATTTGACTAACCATTTCCTACCACACAACACGCGTGACGTTAACTATTTCGAATATTATATAAACCTTTCTTATGATATTAGATATTATTTACAATATCACAACTTTCGTGATCCCAAAAAACAATAACAACTTGTGTGTAAAAAAAAACATCTAAAAATTTCTAATTTTTGTAACTTTCGACTATTAATGAATGATGACTTCTATTAACAAAAGAAAACGGACTATTAAATCATATTAGAAGTTGCAAAATATTTCCTAATATTTTTATATCTAGATCCAATTTTTAAGACTGAATTATTTTACAATCTATTGCCTTGCGCTGTAGCCCAAAAAATGAACATCAAAATTAAGCTTAAGTCACTATAAAGGCACCGTAAGAGATACTGCTTTGTGGAGGTTAACAAAAATGTACATACACATCTCATTTAAAGACTACACTTCACATATATTAACTTTTTATGTTATGAACTTATCACAAACAACAAATATTTACACGATAACTCTCGCTCAAAAATCATTAATTGAATCAGACCAGTGTTGACAATCTCTACCACGATATTTTAAAAGACAGTGTAATTATAACACTTTTTTTACAAATTATTGGAGATTTCGTAATACAGCTTTTATGGTTATAAGCGATTTATATTACATTTTCTACCACCCGACAATCTCAATTGAAAGCCAATGGTCAAAAGGAACAATTATATTATTCTCTATCCATTAATTTTCTGTGGATACAGACAAACAAATACATTTGAATATATCATTTAACTTTACTCTGATGTAACTTACTGTACATAATACCACTATACTCGTATATTAAGTTTTCCCTTTGCCACGACTTCTTTATAAGATGTTTATTAAAAACAGTTTAAAAATTAATTTAAAATACTGAAATGATGTGTAACTTGTATGTATATATAAATAAATATAATATATCCTTACATTTATATTCAAAGATAACGTGACTTTTTAATTAACTCAACTAAGTGAATGAAATTATGTCTTAGCATTCAAATCAAATATTTTCATATTATGTATTTTAACTTACAATGTATATTATCAAGAGTCAGATATATGAAGCAGACTCAGAAAATATATAATCTAGAGTCAGATAAAAGGAGTGCCTGAATTAAAATCAAATTTATTATAAATTAGGCCACTTAATAACTGATAAACATACATAATAGGTAAATTTGTGCTACAGTGTAAATTCTTGTTTCAAATGTAGTGCTTATTAAAAATTTATATTTTTTAATGCTACTACAATCACATTAGCAATAATATCACATACTCTGTATAATAAATATAGGATCAATGTAAGGCGGGTTATTATATGGGTTTAATGGTGGACATACATACGTAACAAAATTCTCTTATCAACGATACGCAAGATTATTATTTACAGCGAATATCCGAACTAACTACAGCACTATTATTGTACTAATTTTACGAACATTGCTCGTTATAATAATATCTAAGTGTGTGATTTCTTAACAGATTGCCTAGTAACAAGTCAACATTTGCATTTTTATTACGAACTCCTATCTTAAAAGCTTTTAAAATTACAATTTATATACCTACTTATATTTATACCTATACTTTGTAAATCATTAATGTATATTTTAAGACGTCGAATTGCCAATGACATTATGACAGATGGAGTTAAATTAAATAATTTTAACGAAATAGGGAAAAACTTATTTTAATAATTAAATTATTAGTGACAGTCTACAGATAAAAACGAGAAGGCATTTTTAAAGTAACAAAATATTACAAATAAGTATTTTTTTTATTTCTAACAACCGCTCCTACTTAACAATATTGACACATTTCAACTAATTCATTATTTTGCTAAATACACCGTCTAACAATTAATTATTTTACAACATGTATAATTACAAATACATCGTATTATACAACTTAATTGTAATAATATTGTCATTGGCAACAGATGCACTATTAAATTATTATTTAAAAGCAATATATTTTCTGTGTTAATACAGTTATAAGTCTATTAATTTTCATATTAAGTATCATTTCTATAATAATGTTATCACCATTTTTATTACAAGATATATGTAGTTACAAAGATCATACAAAAATACTGTTTGATAAAATATTAGTAGGTTTTATCAGTGTGATAATAATAATAATAATAATGAACTATAAAATAGACATATTTCGGCATTACTTCAACTACTACTACAACGACATCTATAACTGTAATTGAACGTAACGAAAAGTTATCACTTATTTTAAAATGAATGTTGATTGGATGGATATCAAATACAAAATATCTAACTTAATTTACAGTTTTTTTTCTATATAATGATTGTAAACTACAAGCATTAATATTTAACGTTAATTCTAATAATGAGAAAAATAAAATAAAAAGAGATCTTCGAAACATTACAATTTGTACTTTAATGGAATTTCGGATTACAATAAAACCTTGTTATTTTATACTATTGTTTGATTATTTACACCATCAGACGGTACTATTATCATTATCAACATTATCATCATGATAATCAAGCCGTTTCTTTCTTTATTAGTGTTGATTTTTGTAAGAAATGTAGGTACTTACACAGCATAGTCTATCATTGCAAGGGTTGCAATGTCCAATTATATTTCTTAGTACTTATTGCATTGTGGATTATATTTCTTAGTACTTATTGGATTATGTATGGCTTAAGTTGCCACCTTCCGCTATTTATTTTATATTAATACAGATATACAGGCACGAGATTCAGTTATGTATTTAATTAATTATGAATATTTAAAAAAATGCTTAATACCATTATTGTTAAGTGAACAATAACACTTTTAAAACTCTAAGAACTCAATGTAATTTAAAACTAATGTTATTATCAAACGTGCTTGAAAGTTTACTGTGAAACCTCCGTTATTAGCAACATGTAAATATACGTAACAATCGAACACATGGTAAAATCAAATTTAAGCTAAATACAACACGCAGAAATCAACTTGGTAATTGCGCTTTATGCGCTGTTTTCCCGCCATCTCACTCTGCTTACCAATGCCTGTTCGATTCGCTTTCGGCTTCCACGCCTCAGTACCTCGCTACTACGTCACCAAAGCGAGATACCTAGTAAATTTCTGCGGATTACACAACGTTATAATATAAAACATCTAAACGCTCAAGCATCTTATTAAATACACCACGCTTTTCATTCACAGCACAGACAAGTGTTCGTTATAGTTTTAAAGTCGAATGATATTCATTCTAATGTCCTATACTTAAGCAGTGGCAACCGGTCTGGGTCACCACGTCGTGATACTCAGGTGTTCTCGTCGGAGGAATCGTCTGATGATGAGCTGGTGAGAAGGTTTGACGCCATGGTTAGTTGTCGAATAAAAGGTTCCCTGGGGAGACTCTGCTGGCCGAGTGCCAGGCGCCGAACCCCCATTCGTTCACTTTCAGGTAAGGACTTGCTGCATTTCTCTTCGGTTATTGCATCCCGTGATAACGATCTAGAATTATTTATACAAAAGTCATTAAAGCGAGCGAAGATGAGCAAAAAATTTTTTATTTATTATTCATTGTTTTAACAGAGGGCCGGCTCAATTCCAAAGTACGTAATATGCCCTATAATATGGATAAATAAGTACGAAGATAATAGAATGTTACATAACACTAAAAAAAAAACGTTGATTTTTAGCTACGTTCTTGAAATACTTAACTTACATTTGAAAGTCCCATAAATGGCGGCTTCACCTTAAAACCAACTTCAGAAATACCAAACGAGTTTTACAAATTAATATGTAACCTACTACCTTGAGAATTATAAAAAAAAATATAAAGAGACACGCGTTTTATGTCTCGAGAGCTTATATCAAGACATATTGTTTTATATACAAATATAACTGTACATTATTGACTGATCTTTGGAATCTGCTATGAACAGTACAGATAAAACAGTTTATTTTTTATAATGTCAAAAAGATTCATTACCCCGTCAGCTCCAACATGGACCCACGCCTGCACTGCCCTCGGTGTGGGCCTTGCATTATGCTAGCAGGTCTTGAAGATGCGCCGAGAGGGTCTGAGTGGGCTACGTCTTCCATTAGCAGCACACTGGGACCACCCAGACTGGTACTCCTCTTAGACAGCAAATTCGGCCCAGGCCTCGGCTGCACGAGCCCTGACTCTCCCTTGACTGACGAACTCTCGCCTTTGGTCGAGTCTGCCTTACTCTCCGAATCAGATACCACCGGCAACTCAGTGACTCCCTGCGTGGAACTTGAGCTCTCTCTTCGGAATAGACCTATGATAGATTTTGGATGTTTTGGCTTCTCTATACCACCTAATAGCGGGATGAAGGGTAGAACAATGGGGTGGGGGGAAAAGAAAAAAATATCTAATCAGAATAAATTCATAACAGTCAAGTGTATTATAACGTATACAACACGCAGAAATCAACTTCGCACTTGCGAGAACTGCGTTTATCTTCTCGCTTCCAGCTTCGCCTATTGTCTTTCGATCTCGACTTCGATGCGTCCGTCCTTTCCTATTACAAGTACGTCATCATACTGAGGTGCCTACTTAACTTCTGCGAGTTGTATATTCAGATGCAGGACAGGATGAAAGCATAAGTAGTAGACGTAATAAGGGTACTAATTTAAAAGGTGCCAGCTATAAAGTGCAAATAACAAATAAGCTAAGAAAATTTATACATATTTAAATGTACCTATATCTAAAATTAATTGAACATAAACGAAGCCTGTCTGTTCAGTGCTTGAAATATTAAATCGCAATATTCCCATTAGTGCTTGATAGTTCAATAACTGAATGACTTATTTAAAGCCAAAACGAAAATATTCAGGTTGCATCGCTGCTATTTCGAGTGCATGATTTTTATTGTTGGATCAGCGAAATAAAATCCAGTCATAATTGATTAGGCAATAGTTTTGTAAATATTGTAGGTAATGAAGAAAAATTGTAAAATGATCGTTTACACGTGAGAGGTCTTCGTATTTCCGTTCGGCGAGGACTTCGGAAAGGTGAACATTTTCAATTTCCGTTAAATCCTAAAAATATCTCAACAAATGTGAAATATTGTGGAACTGGAAATGTCTTACAGTATATTTAAGGCATTAAAGTTATTCCCGAATCCTTGAAAACATTTAAGATTTTATAAAAGCTTAGACTCCCTTGCACTTGTTTAAATTTTTAAACAGTTACAACATTTAATCGAAATCTTTACATGAAAAATACAATTACAAGTTCAACAGCTCTATAATAAGTCATGCGTACCCAAGAACGTGGCGGACGGCGAGCTGTAAGCCAGGTACTCCTTGTTGGACGCCCACGAGGGGAACTCCGATTGTTTGAGGGCTGCCGTCCCCTCAGCCTCTTCCCGTTTCCATGGCAACATGGTCTCGGTAGCCGTAGGGGTGGCGACCCGCGCCTGCTCCACTACCGTCATGTATGTGTCTGTAAAGTTAATAAATGCCCGTCTAGTTTATCAGAAAATTAAATTAAACAATAATAAGTCATACAGTTTTTATATTTTATTTAAAAATCTTTACTATAAATCTTCCTAAATAACTTCCTAAATAACCTCCTAAATAACCTTCCTTTTATTGTCATTCTATAACACATTGTATCATATGTAATAATATGTATAAAATCAAAAAATAATGTTCAACGTACCATTGTCGTCAGATAATCTCCTTTCGTCCTCCTCTAAGATATCCTCGTTGGGGACTGAAGGTAAAAATAAAGAAGAAAACATTATTTGTAGAAATTTATATCATCCATCATCATCATTCACCCTATTATCGTTTCACTGTTGGACACGAGTCTTCTCGCAAATTGAAAGTTATAGGGCTGACCAACCATGCCTAAAGTTATGGTTAACAATGTTTAACATGTAGGTAGATACTTACACTGTTGCCTATTGACATATATTTATTATAACAATATTGTTCAATCTCTATCTGTACACTCTATGCTACACTATAAATACACACACTATGCTAGCTACGTGAAGGGTACTTACCAATTTACATAATGTAAAATTAAAATGCGTTACATTAAAAAAAAAACAAGGATAACAGTGACTTTTTATTATTTATAACACTTATTATATTTCATAATAAACAATTTTAGAAGATACACTATTTCAATTCGATTTTAAATAAATCGGTATTTTACTGTTACCTTTAGTGTTTATAACTACATGTTTATATATATTTTAATATTAATAATTTTATTGTTAATAATTTTAGTGTTGTTATCGTTGATATATTTTAATGTTGACAATAGTAATAAAAAATTACATTATCCATGTTTTCGACACATAAAATGTGATCACACATAAATTAACACCAGTTAGTGGAACTTCACAGACACATATGTAAATGAGTGACAAACCTGACAGATATCCTAAAAGTGCATGGATTAAAATTTTGTTTAAACGGCCAATCTATTCAACGCCCTAACAGCTAAGTAATGCGTACTTAAGGCAAAATAAAAGGCAAGCGCATCAAATTGCAATTTGTTTGTATTCTAAAGCAGACAGTGTTACTTAAATCGCTGAGTTGACAGTAAACACATACCAAAGTTATACGTGGATCTGTCCCTTCTCCACGGTAAAGATTTCTCAACAGCTGTGGGCAGTATCTCTTCGGGCGTTTTAGCATACTGCTTTACGATTCTCGCTTTCAGTGGATTGAATCCGGGCAGGTTAGCCAACTGGTTTAGAAGCGAACTACTATTCTCTTTATGCGATGACGTCGGACTGACTTCTTTATATCCAGCTGATAACGTTATCGCCAGTTGTCGAGATTATCGGTAAGTTTGCGGTGCCACATGAAGGTTGCCAGAAGGGAAGAAAACGACAATCAAACACAAACAATTAAACAAGCGGAAAGGGGTTGTAAAACATACGGAGAGGAGGTTACCAAACTAACTAGCTGAACTGATAAGTGATCATAGAGGGGCTGAGACAATAGATAAAGAACAAAAAAATTAAAGTAATTAAAACACAAGCAAAGAAGCAAAAATAGTTGTTTTTGAAAGAATTATTTATTAATCGAACAGAAGGAGACTCGAAGAATAAGTACTAGAAGAGGTAGAGTTAAATACGGAAGTATTGGAACATGCCATCAAAAATACACATTCATACAATAGTTATTAGCCATATCAACAGATATTAAAATTGGCCCAGAAACAAAATTAGTAGTCTATACGTACCAAATTAAAGTCCAATTAGTGTATTAGTTAACATCTCATCTTAATTGAATATTAAAAAGTGTTCAGCAAGTGGATAATACGTTTTACACAACATCTATTTTTTGGATTTGAATATATCAAGACAACAATTTGAGTATTATGCCAGTGGTACATATGGTTCCGATAGATCGATCCATATGTGTATAAAATATTGGTTACATTGGCGGGAGCAAAGTACTTCGATGTTATAAATACACTTCATCTGTTAAACAAGCATGTCATCAAAACGAACGAATAAACTGTTGACGGTAATTCAAATCCAAAAAGATCAAATCTCACACAACGTGGTCCATGCAGAATACCTACGCGGGGATTTGGCAGTGAATGTTATACCGCCATCATCGGGCTCACGGCGCGGCTCGCTCACGTCCTCCTCCTGAAGCACTTCGTCTATGTAATCTATAAACAACGTTTAATACACTTTCATATTTACTATATTACATGAACGTACAAAAAATACCATAGAAATGACTTGAATCTTTGGTTTTTGAGATATATGTAATCGTATGTTATCAGGAATGTCATCTTTTAAACATCTTTTGAACTTTTGAGTTCATTTTTATGAAATAACTTTTTGTTTATATGTTGAAGTTGATATTATTGCATGCCTGCCTTCATCATCTTCATCATTATCACCATCATAATTAACATGTCTTAGTTCACTATTCACGATTTTCCAGTTTTTTTTCCTTTTTGTCACTATTTGAATTTTCGTTTCGAAAAACATTAAAAGTTATTATTTCTTAAATAACATTAGCTATAACTAGGTGTGGGTGTGCATGCAACGAAAACAAAACAATATAATCAGATTGTAACCAACATATGTAGTTAATTTATGAGTATATTTATTTCGTTACTATATTGTGGCTGCAGTTTAAAAAGCACGGCTATAAAAATAAGCAAAATAACAAAACACAACAATTGTATACCGGCAAAGTATAATGTAAAATATTATAGAAATTAAAAAATATAAACAAAAAATAATACTTGAACCCACACGTGCATGCGATTGACACTTGTGATATTAATAAGGAAATGAAGTAAGTACCTAATCTATAATATTTTTTTTTACCGTGCGTGAACTGTTTGGCCGAACCGTTTTGCTGGAATTCGGGGAATGTGACATGGTTTTTGCCATCCTGCAATTGAAAGTTATTATTTTATTTCCAAAACGAAAACCCACCACGACACCATTTAATCAATTAAATTAATCAGTCAATTATACATCCTAAATTAAATGTAATATTGATTATAAACATTCTCATCCGTACCTGTTTCCCGCGTTTACTGCGCTTGTAGTGATGCTTCCTATCACCGACGAGTCGTCGAATGTTCATGTGGGTCTTGTAGTTTACCTGCGTGCCTAAATCTCGGTCGTTCACCGCGTGACGGCTGTAGCTAAGGCGACGATGCTGTAAAAAAAGTTTTAAATCCTATATAATTGTATATCGTGTTATCATTGGCAAAAAATTATATTTAATATTTATTTTGTCTTCATACAGCCTTTACTATTTCTTCTTAAAATTCTTAGCTGTTAGGTCATCGTCCTCATGATAAATAAACCTTTCTAAAGTTCTACTGTTGAACACAGATAACTGTCTCAACATGAAAAGGGCCAAGGCCATAGAATGCCTAGCTAAGTCCGGGTTGACAGAGTAGTGTTTTTATTACTTTAATTTGAAAATGTTTAAAAAACATACTTTATGACATTAAAACGAAACCGTTAAATTAAATTTTAATTTGGCATAATTCATCTTTGTAGGCAAATTCAATGAGGTTTAA
The DNA here is from genome assembly GCA_018244795.1 of Parelbella ahira ahira. NCBI lineage: Eukaryota > Metazoa > Arthropoda > Insecta > Lepidoptera > Hesperiidae > Parelbella > Parelbella ahira. The sequence continues at coordinate 43,148 of DWME01000050.1, read as the reverse complement.
CAATCAATAATAAGCACAGCACTGCCGTTCCGATGAATATGACGCTAATATAAGATAACGAAATACAGTTATTGTTAAAATTGTGTCTAATTAATAATAATAGGACTCAGTTAGGTATCCTAAGCGCAGCTTAATATTTTCTTTTCTTAAAAATACAATAAACCAATTGCATACATATCTATTAACGATATACATATGTATATACATGGACAAACTAATTGAACACATAATAAAATAGATATTCACAAAACAATATTTACACATACTCGTCGATACGGTTTGCATAACTCTTCAGCAAGAAGATGATGGATCCTTGCATCAGTGAGATCCTTTTTGGACGGATTATATTCCAATTCTTGCATATCAATATTCCATGTCGAAGAATCTAATTGACTAAAGCTTGGGCTGAAAAAGACACAAGTTAGTGAAAAATGTTTGAATAAATTCGTTGTGAATTGATTTTCAAATTTTCAAAACTTACCTCCCATTGAAGTTTGCGTTAGTGTAATTCTTAAATATAGCTGACATTGACTCAGCACCGGATATGTTGCCAATTGTAGAAGCATTCCTTTGCATGTACTCTATGGCATCTTTCATGGCCAATTTTGAATAAGTCTCCAATATCTTTGGCTCTGCCCCCTTAAAATAATTGAGTCATGAATCTCCTCTTCCGACATCCAACTAAGACATTATAATAATTTGTCGACCAATACCTGATAGTTCCTAAGCAAAAATGGCCTTATAAAGCGATTGTCAAATCTTTTGAACTTGTCTCTCATATGGTGATTGCCGTGTTTGCCTAAAATATCCTCTACGCCAGCCATCAAATGATCCATGAACTGAAATTGAAATATTGGTAGTATTTATTTGCTATTTTATAAATTACATACCATATATATAGTTTTATGGAATTAATTAATCTTACTCTTTCATGTATTCTCTCATTCATAGTCGGTTTTCTCTTCTCTGCTGTTTTTACGTTCAGTATCTTCACTAAGGGTTTTATTGTTATTCCCTGAATGAAAACTGTGAAGTAAATCACAGCGATCGTGGTAGTCACAAACATCGGCTGCAGTTTCACCACTTCAGGATCGATTAATAGCACCAATGCGAATGCAACTGCACCGCGGAGACCTAAAATCGGATCAGTATATTTAATAAGTGTGACGAATACAGGAATTAAGAAAGGTTTCAAAAAGCCAATCTTACCTCCATAAGACATAACGAACTTTTCAACTCTATTCAATTTGTGCAAACGGAACTTATTAGCTACGGCACTAAATATGTACACCCCTGAAACAAAATTTTAATTATTACAAGGTTGTTAACTGAAGAAATAACTTTAAGCAATAATAATATATATGGCAATACGCTCATCACCTATTCAATGGTAGTATGTAATTTGAGAAGCGGAGTGTGCTGCACTCATCTGCCTACTCCTTCGGAAATTATAGGCGTGATATTACGTTTTTAATAATAATACAAATGTAACAATCATGCCTGTAATTCCCAAAGGGGTGGTCAGTGTAGTATTCTCCCAAGTTTCCCCAGTTACGGTTAAGTCCTACTTTGGAGTAGGTGATGAGCTTATTGACACACACCAGGCACATATCTAGACTTCGAGCCATTACTGGAAAACCTATGAAAATCCAATAGTACCCCACACAGTATTTGAAACCAGAATCTCGCAGTCAGCAGTCGCGCTTGTAACTACTCGACCAACGAGACAGTATATAATATACAAATACAAATAATATTACAATACCTATTATTCGAAAGATTGAGCAGAAAGTGATGGTCAACAGCACGAACCACGTGTTCCAGTCATGGCTGTTATTGACTGTGGCGACGCCGAGGAACATGAATATAATTGTTTCAGACGATGACGACAACATTTTCATCGTATATTTAATAGTTGTATGTGATTTGTGCGAAATATTTGCTTCAACATAATTCTTCATTGTGATACCGCAAAATGTTATTCTAAAACAGTATGTACAAATGTTACAAAATAAGTCCAACATGAAAACAAAATTTGACACTTCAGTTAGACATATTAAGAATATTAGGCTACTAAACATAAAATTCACACATTTCACTTAGAATGAAATTAATATTCTCCAAAAAATTATTACTGACGATTCCTATGAAAATTTATTCATTTAAAATGTAGGTACATACACGACAAGCAATCTTCACGTGCTTCTTATAATTAAAATGTTTTTCAAAGCGATATGTCACGAAATGAAGAAATTTAATTAGTTATCGAGATTTAAATATTGTATAACCGTTAGGCTATATGCAGCTCCTGTAACTGACCATAATAGGCTTATGTTGGGGTAAATTTGACCGTACCGGAGCTAATCGGCTTAACGTAGGTACTCATGGCAGCAATACTCACGCTAGGATTCCACTCATATGAAACATTTCCGCATTTAAATATGCTAAATAAGCCATGACGAAGATAAAAATGGGCTCTATCACCCTGACTTCGTGAGTGAATCTGGTTACAAGACCAGTGGCAAAGCCCCAAATGACGCCAATGCAAGTTCCTCCAACAGCCACTACCAGGAACGATGCCAAGCCAGCGAGGAAATCTGTGTACATCAAACGCGATGGTCCCATTTCTCTGAAACATTGTTTACATTATTTTATTAACACTCAATATAAACCGATTCAAAATAGAAAATAACTAAACAGTACAATGTTTAATCATTGTTTACTACTGTCACTAGTCGTTCTGCAAAAACAGTTTTTAAGGGTACTAAAATTCGTATATAACGTAAATACAAAATTTGACGCCACGACTCTATTTTATGATAGTAATAAAAATCTAAAATATTAGTACTCACGTGTAAGCTTCAAACATGTGATATAGTACGACAGTAACGGCGTCATTCAAGAGGGACTCCCCAAATACCACAATGTACAAAATTTCATCAACGTGTATCTCCTCGAAAACTGCTAATACAGCTACAGGATCGACTGCTGATATTAAAGCTCCAAACAATAGCATATCCAGTAAAGGAGTTGTACAACCAAACATGCCAGTTTGACCACATGCCCACAGCGATGCACCTAGTGAAATAATTCATATTATATATTTGAAACATTTTGTATAAATCATCGATATTTCGTTTTAATATAAACCCTTACCAATTGTGACAGTGTTAAACACGGTACCAACTACTGCGAACAGAAGTATTGTACCGAGGTGGTCAAAAAATAGCCTGTTGGGCATGAAGTAGCCTGCGTCCAGTATTATTGGTGGTAACATGTATAGAAAAAATGTATCCGGAGTGAGAGGTTGCACGTGCACACTATGGGTACTAAGAAGTAAGGCTCCAATTAGCACACCCACAAATATCAGCAAACAGGACTCGGGGAATATTTTCGATAATTTTGGCGTCATATGGAAACCTGCAACAGTACATAGAAATTTAAATAAAAAAGTAGACATTGAACACTACAGACATTAAATGTCATTCTGCCATATAATGACGATACGAAATACCTCATAAAAGTACAAAAATGGTAAAATATCTTTTAATTAAAAGAAATCTCCAGTGTTGCGAAAATAAATGAACCTAAAGGTTTTGTAAGTGAAACAATAGTAAAATTTATACTGAGAGAATCATAAGAAAGTGTGTTATTGTAAAATTTTTGTAACAATAAAAGGAATTCCGTTATACCATGGTTAATACAGTAAACAAGGAGCGACTTCAAACGAAATCATACTCAAGCATATATGACTTGATTGAAACATCTGAGTTGAATAAAAGGTGTGGTAAACATAAACATTCTTATAAACCTATGGAAGGTTTGACAACATTTCCAATAGATACCGGAGATGTCGCTGAAAAGAAGCCGCCCTCAAACATAAATTCCGAAACTTTGAATGAAACATCATACGTTACGAGTGAAAGATATCATTCTTTGAATAGGAAGTCCAGCGATAAATCAGTAATACGCTCAACTAGCACCTTTTTCTACGATCTGGATTCCTTAGCCAAAAGGCATTCATATCACTGTGTCACAGACATATCGGAATCCAAAAATAATTTTAATCTAAAACATAATGATATAATTAAAAATGGTTTTGGCGCTAAATCTGAAGCGATAGTTCAAGAATGCGCTACACAAATTAAGCCAAGATTGTTAACAGAAAAGAAGGTTAAGGAAAATAAAAAGAAAGTTCCTAAAAGTTTTCCCAATGATTTACTTCTGTCGTCAGAAATATTTTTAAGAGACAATGATGGCAATTCTGCTCTTCATAAACCTCAATCTGATGATATTCCTATAAATGAAAGACATCAAAAATTTTGGTCATTTGCCAAATATAGAACAGAATATACGAATCCAGCTACTGAACAAAAAAAGCCTAAATCGAAAGATCGCGGCAAGAGAACGGAGGATCCTTGCCCGTGCCAATTATTTTCATATGCTTGTCCATGCACGAATAAAAAATCTTTAACAGAATTAGCTAGAAACAGTAAATCTTTAACCGTTGCTGACCAAATGACGAATACTTCTCAAATCATTTTAGAAGAAAGAAAAATTCATAAAAGCAGTAAAACTAAAAAGACGAAAGATGTCATAGTGTCTAATGAAAAGCGGACGAGTACAGTGGATATTATGGAAAGGAAATCTAAAGAAGTACTATCGCATAATACTCAATCAAGCAATATAAATAGCAATGTTTCAAAAGGAAAATCGGATAACATTGTTGCCCACACAACGAAAATTAGAAGCTCTGGAAAAACGCGACAAGTTATGTGTCCAAATTGTAAAGTGTTGGTTGACGTGACGAGCACTACGGAAGAAGAAGAAAGTTTAAGGTCCAAAAGCTCTCCACTTTATCGAGAAAACGAAATGCCAGCTACAGCTACATATACATATACATATCAAGACAAAGGCAGTAAGAGCAAAATCGTTGAGAGCAGAGACACGTGTATTCATGATCCCCAGTGTGAATTAGTACCAGTATGCCAAATCCTACCAACAGATAATATATACGTAAATCCAAATATTTCCAACAAGCAGTCACCAGTAAAATCCAATCCTCGAGTTATTAGAGTAACCAAAGGTTGCAGACACCATCCTCCATGTACTGTGGTGCCTTCTTGTCAAAAAATAAATGTATTGAACAATAATTGTGAGTATATACCACCGTGCTTACATCGACCTCGCTGTGTGAATTTACCACTGTGTGCACCATTATCCAAAAGTATATACTATGAAGAATATGTTACAAAGCCTGGACAAAATTTGGGTATTACAGAATGTCATCATTTGCAGCCAAATCAATTCATACCGAATCTTCAACACGAATCCATAGAAAATCCAATCAACAGTGTTCAAAATACTTGTGAATATTTCAGCGAATGTTCGCCTAGGTTTGTACTCAATCCAACATTGGGTTGTATTTCACCAACACCGTCTCCCTGTCATCCAGTATCTTTTTGCAAGCATTGTAAATCGGAAAAGTCATGTCAATTTGATTTCTTGGACTGGCAACAGAATTGTATCGACCAAGAAATGTACCACGAACACCAAAGCCGAGACGATGTGATATTTATTAGAGATGTTGGATGCCAATTTCGAAACAAAAGTTATTCACCTAAAGATTCCATAATGCAATCTAAGACTTCTAGCGATTCTTTCAATTGCGTTACTGTAAATGTCGATAAGAATTATGAAAACTACCACACTATACGATATGAAGATAAGTACACGATCCCGATATCCGGGGAGGAGCAATCTGTGACGACACTCACTTTAAGTTCAACAGAAATTGATTCGCAGTGCCCAACACACGGCAGACGGCCAAATAAGAACAAACAGAAGGGTCGACCGAAGGGCTTTGTGTCGCGACCTAACACATTAAGCCCCTTTGTGGGCTGCACTCACATCGTTCCGCGCGTAAATTTTTGTTTATCTGCGAACGACAACTTTAAACAGAAGGCGGAAAATAAAAATCCGTCTTCGAACGACACAACAAAAGCGACTACAGATCATTATAATGTTTTCACATTGAAATCTCGGAGCAGTTTTTTGAAAGGGAAGTATAAAAGTAAGTTCCCTGTCCGAAGTAGAAGAAAAGCCAGTTTACATTCGAAGCTTAACTGAGTTTAAAAACAACACGAAGCGTACAAAGCTTTATTGTGTTGTACATTGCATTCTATTTAGTAATGTATTGCCTAACTCAACATACTACGGATACATATTAATTTTGCTTGTTAAACATTTACATTTTATGTATATCCACATAATTACCTTGTTTCATTTTAAAAAATATATTTTTTAGAAGTTTTTATTATTCAATACGCCTGATACTTACTAAATATCAGTGAGAAGTCTTCGCACTCGGCGTGCATGTGTGAAGAGTAATGAATGTAAAAAAGCATGGATAATCTGTAACATTAGAGATACGTGGCACTCTATGTTCTCTGCCTGCTCCGTAAAGGACCCAGTGTAAAGTTATAATAATAGTAATTATCATAGTTTCAAATGTAATAATCTTCAGACTCTGATAGCTGACATTTAAACTTTATATACCCAGAGTGGAGCGTAGTACGAGTAGCAAACTACACGTGATGAAAGATGTTAACTATTTTAAAGCGACGCCATGATGAAGCCCTACCTTAGCCCGTTACCGACTTCCCAATTAACGAACAACGAACTAAATAACGACGTAGCTTGGGAGGTAATGGAAACGTTTAAATATCAATTCTGCCAACAACTGTGCAGTTTTAGTCTTTTACCATAATTAAATGTCACTGTTGACGAGTTATTCAATTGATTGTCTCATATATATCTAGTGGTTGCAAGCGTAACTGCTGAGCAAGAGGTCCACTAGTTTGAAAAAAAATTGTTTTGTATCTCTTACTTATAATTCCTTCTAGTAGGATAGAGTTCGGATTTGTACCCGGAATATAGCAAGAGGCCGTATTCCATAGGACGCATAACATAACTAGTGACTAATGGCAGTACTACACTCTTCTGCCTACCCATTCAGGGAAATACAGTTATTGAGTTACTTACGGGGAGCTTTTTAATTACTTAGACTTTATAAGTTACAATTGAATATAAAAATAAATGGGTTTTTTCTGTAGTTATAGTGTAAGCAAAAGAGTAAGTCGAGATAATAACATTAAGACGATAGTATCAGAATTAATAGTATTATGTCTGCTTCTCACTGATTACACAAATTTAATAAAAAGCGAATAAGTGTAAAGTCAAATATGATGTACAAACCAGCAACTATTAACCTACAAGTCAATACTAAAAACGTTTTACACAGCGATGTTGTTTACAAGCGTTGGGAAATGATTTACTCGTACGCGTGTACACTCGAGGGCTGTTCTAAATAAACCCACGCCGTGCAATAAATAGTTTACAGAGGAAATGGACGCGGTACGTAAATAGTTATTGCTTTTAGAATTTGGCGTTTACGGCTATATTAGATCAGAGGCGCACATCAGATGAAATGTTGTAGGTTTTGATAGTATGAAGAAAAGTATTCATAATTATTGTTACAAGTCTACAACAGGCAACGCCAGTGTAGGCAGCGAACAACAAGTGGAAAATATTTCTATTGTTCTAGACCTCACGAATTTTTCCTACATTCACGTCAAAGGAATAGCTATTTGATAGTAATTGTTTTGTTTTAATAATATATCGATGGCGAAAGACCATTAAGTGAGAAAAAGATGTTATGTAAAAATATAGAACAGTCAAGGGAAACAGCAGTTCTTTTTCCTATACAACACATACGAGTATGAATTCTCTGACCTTACATCTCACACGATATTTTCATAATCTAGCGCAGTTATGGCCGACAATAAAAACTCTAATAAAACTTCGTGATGGTCTTATGTAAGTACTCATCTCGTTCCATATACCTAATGCATATTCAATAGCCATTTGCGCTGTGCCATGATAATAAACTAATAAATTTACATACATACATTAGGAAGCTTATTTAACTTACTTGGGCTTTCAAAACTTCAGAGCAACTCTCATGCTGCTTTAGTTTTCGAATAATAAGTAAATAAATATATTTTAGGATATTTCTACCCACAGCCTTCTGATTCCAACTTAGGCACAATCTGTGTTACAGAAACCAGGCAAACGGCAGGTAAACTGCATACCATTTTCATCAAAGCCTTTTTCATTCCGCTCTTGGATACTGTTATCGTCTCAAAAGGAGAAAGATTAAGGCCGTCTTAGGTTAAAGGTCTAAACCCTGGATTGCAGATATGCCATGATATTTGGCAAGTCCAAATAATATTACCGAAAATTGCTAAAATGCATGAAAATATTTGCAAAAATGTACCTAATATTGCAAAATGTATCAAGATATTTCACTTTGTATTACTAGGAGCGTCAAAATAACAAGCTTACTGTTTTGGCAAAATATTTATTTACAGTACAAAGACGCTGTTCAAACATGAAGCTCAATAATTCCAGTCCGCGCTGCTCTGAACTCATCGTTGCCATGATGTTGATATAAATCTAGATATTATGTATTGCTATCGAAATATCTAGAAATTCAAATTGCCTTTGAATATTCCAGTTCTCACTGGAAGGACTGGAATAAGCGGCCCACTACTTGTACACTATACTAGTAAAATATAACTTGCGTGTTACTTTCTTTGTTACACTTTGTTATTGCAGTGTATTGTTTCGTTCATGTTATTATGGTGAGATTGAACTTAAAATGTTACACGCTTTGCAGGTAGCCTTTATACTATTGTTAAGCAAGATTCACACGATGTTTACATTACTTTACATTTTAAATATAATATATTATTTGTATATTACTTTACATTTTGATTACAATTCATTATCTGTATATTAATGTGTGTAAACAAATCTTTGAACCGTTTTATTCGAATAGTGTGTGCAGAAGAGTGTGTGAGATTTGATAAGGTTAAAGTTTATTTAGAGAAAAAGCACAGAACATAGTTAATATTTACAGTATACAGTACAATAGAATTTCACACAATAAATGAAATATTTAAGGTGATGTCAGATACCCTGGCTGATTGTAAGCATGCGAAACAGAAAATGTACTGACCTATTTTTGCGATGCTTGCGAAAAAAATCCATAATCCAATCAAGAAGGGAGTTTCCACGCGATGGAACTCCACGGCAGCGATCACGAAGGTCCTCTCTTTTTTGGGCTTGTCGGTAACCGGGGAGTCGGTAGTGGTCTCTTGCCGTTGACCGAGCTGGGTGCCAGGGGGCTCGCCGGGCATAGGCGCCACGGGACCCATAGGTCCAAAACCCAGCCCTGGGTATGTAGATGTCCCATCGACAACAATGGACGGACTCTGTTTCGTAGTGCTCTGTAAAGACAAGAATGATTCATGTTAATTCAAATACCTATGGAAGCATGACATGAAATCTTTTCAAAAGTGAGGACGGATAATAGCGGAACATAATGTGTCCAAGATTAATAGTTTAACTGTCTACAAAATTTGACACCTACTACATAGTATTTATTTGCATTGTTATACAGAATTTGGATTTGTGCCCGGTGTATCGCAATACTGTCACCACACCGAACTACACTCGTCTGCCTAACTCTTCGGGGATTACAAGCGTGATGTTACGTTTATTTTGCTCCGCTACATAGAAATGTTCCTACTAAAGCAACATGAAGTAGCTAGTTAACGTTGCGTTACGAATCACATTAAAACTTTACGATAAATGAAATGCGTTGCAATATATTTCATATTTACTTATTAATCATTATTAAACGCTAAATACCGGTTATATTCAGATTATGGCAGTTACATCATGTAACATAATATGCTCGTGTATACAACTTACGTATAACACAACATCGGGCTTTTATATCCCCGAAGAGGCAGGCAAGATAGAGTAGTACCTCGATTGGACAACAGATATATTATTCCGTATACGTTTCAGTTCATAGGGGCTCCGGTGGTCTATTGTCATGCACTAGACACAAACCCAGACTGATTTATTACTGGAAATATATAAGAATATACAAGTTAGAAACACTGAATAATACTTTGCTTGACTCGGGGATCGAAACTGGGCCCTCTTGCTTATAAGTCGCGCTTGCAACGTCTAGACCAACGATCATAATATGTACGCGATCTCTTGTCAATATTGTGTGACAATATTGTTGAAAATTATTAAACATTTATATCACATTTGGCTGATAATATTTAGACTTCTCATTCTGTATTAAAATGAGTGTTCAAGAGTAGAGCGGTAAAACCGTTAAATGATGATGATTAATAATTCCATTTAAAAATTATGTTACATCGTTATACCCAACAATTTAAATTAGTTATGTTTATGTTAAACTAATAAATTATTAACAACTCCACAAACCAGTGGGTTGCTTTATTTATATTGAATAGATTTCCGCGTATTTCTACACAATTTAATGCTAAAATATTGTCAACAAGAACTCTATATAGTCTTACTTCATCTGTGTCTTTCTCTCTAGTCTCTGGTTAATGTAGCCTTTGACTTATATGAACAGTAACATGAAGTTATGTAGAGTTGTATCACTGCCAATAAAAGTATTAAATCTCAACCTCGTTTCACATTTCGTTATTCATACGATGTTCCTGTCACTGTTTCTGCCGTCGTTTTTTCAGGACAGCTTTCAATTTGTGTGAAAAGTATCATTGTATCATCCCACCACGTCTCTTACCTTACAAGTAGAGGGTAACGAATGTTCTAATTATTCTATATTCTAAATTATTCTAGTCTTGACGCAATAATTCTTAACCTCGCCAAAAATTAAAATTAGCCCATTCGTTTTTGAGCACCGATGAATATAGAATAAAACAAAAAGTAAAAAAAAAACAAGTAACCAAATTAATATTAGTATTTGTAACATAACACGATTGAAATATATGTTTCGTGTGAAACGTACAAATTAAAAAATATATTTTACAGATATTTTTTTTAATAATTGCTTCATTATATATTATGGAAAATACATACATGTACCTATACTCGTACTCTTTCGCTCACTATTGAATGAGACTTGCGACATCACAACTTATACATATATCTCGCAACAAATACAATTTAATACTACGTTCTATATTTGAATGATAAAATATATATTTATTATATTTATGACTGTTTATATGCTATTAAAATCGTTGTCCAAACGAAACACAAGGAATTGACTCCTAAATATAATCTGTAAATCGCTATAATATGTTTGAGATAGTTTCCGAGTAGCGGTTATACACGATATAAGTAGATAGATTGAATGCGAACAGTTGCCAATTGGGCTGATGACTTCCGACCTTCAACATGCCGTGGTTTTCATCGTATATCATGCTTATTAGTCATCTATGACACTCGTTACCATAGTATACACTTTGCTTTAGTAGAACTATGCCCCAAAAAGGTGAAAAATTACAATATAAATGTTGATAGATGCAGGTGCCGTGGGAGACCAAGAGCCACCTTTCTTGACCAAGTGATCAAATACTGACTGATGGAGGAATCAGAAGTTTCCAAAACCAACATACGCGTATGAAGAGAACGATAAAAGTAGGAGAATGTTGTTTGCCTACCCGGTAGGAGACCTGGCGTGTTGCTACAATAACAACTAGTGTTTCCTCTAATATTATTACATGCTCACATTTGTCTCACAAGTTTCCAGATGTATGTTTTAATGTTCAGTTTGATGTATTAATAGGATATGTAATAGCATACGTATATATTAATGTCTTATTTAGTTTCCAGGAAATATGGATGATGTCCAAACCTGTTGCAATTCGCCAACGTGATTTGAATCACTTTCCTCTATATATTCGTAGACACATAACCCCAATGTATTTCAAACAATTTTGTAATTTCGGAAATTTAAAATCGCTATAAATACGCCAGTTTAATGAATCATTCAGATTTCTATTTACAAATAAAATTAAAAAAGTAACTATTAATAATTTTAAAACACAAAATTAAATAACAAAATGTAATTTGAGGAGCTATTTAAGACAATTAAACGCATTAAGGCCCTATTTTAATTGAAATAACAATTTTATCTTAAATATAAGATTTATATTTATATGTTAAATTAAAACAGGACCATTAGTTTCATAAAATACTAAAAATAAAAACTAAATATCTACACATTTCAAGATTCATTTTCGACAATATTGCAGATAATTTTTTATGTTAATGTAAATTGAGATAGCAGATTATGACGTGTTCGAGCTGAACTCTTGCCAACGCGAGGGGATCTCTCGACCTTGTGCACGGAGTCTTTTTGTCTTCGATCTTGGCCTTTGTCTCGATTATATCTCATAGAGTTAACGTCAACTTAATTATGCCGCTTTTATCTTTTTATACATATTATACAGTATCAGCTGAGTTGGGAAGTAGAGACAGAATACTAATCGGTATCGTGTACGGCGACTGAGCTTTTTATGTGCTATGGCGTCGTAGTTTTATGTAAGTTATGTACCGTATTTTACGTGTAAACGTGCGTTCACAATGACCACACCGAAGGGCACCCGTTAACATTATGCTAGTCGATGGTAGAAGGTTGTAGGGAGTATGAATAGCATAATGGCCACTAAACCCTACGAATGTTTTTGGGCGCCTGGACCCAGAAGACTGGGAGGACCACTAAATTCCATCGTCATCATCATGACCGACTCTTTTTTATTGTTCCACTGATGGGCATAGATATGTTGTCTGAATAAGAGGGTTAAGGCTATAGTTTGCCACGCTAGCCAAGTACAGGTTGCTTTATGAATAGTAGTAATATTTAAATATGATATTTGTTTTATCAACCAAAATTAAAGCGTTTTTAAAACCATTGGCCTGCCAGGTCTCTAACTGGGTAGGTAGAGAGCAGGGTGTGCGAAATATTTCTATCTCTGATAATAATAAGGAACTAATTAGAACTTTGAGATGTAATTTGCCACAGATAATGAGTTTGTACGAGCTCTTCAGGGCTTAAGAACTTTCGACATACCGATAACGATTCCTGTCGCCAAAAACGGGCAAGTTTAGTTAAACAATGTTGCGGAAAATTCTAAGATGTTTAAGTTTCCTCGCGATGTTTTCCTTTAGCTTAACACAGGTGGTATTTATTTTTTATAACAAATATAGAGTGATGCACCGAGGTGCAAACCTGGGACCATTAAAGTGTGAGCCTGAATTATAGCCACTAAGTTATCTTTGCCTTCCACACCCATATACTGTATGTAACATTGATGAACTCAAATTTTACTATCTGATTCAGTAGAAATCAGTTGCTCACTTTTATTAAAGCCATTAGCATAGTGGAGGGCAACATTTATAATCGATTATGGAATGAATAATCGTCCGGTTTTGTTTAATGATAAGCAATCTCCACATGCGCCAATGTACACAAGTTATGATTCGTTTTATCGTATGTGCTGTTTGGCTGAACACTAAATTGGTATTAATAATATTATTATTCTCATTTTGTCATCACGCCAGATCCCTTACGGGGTACACAGGGAGCACCGATTGCCAAATATTTCTATCCTTACAAATCTAGGATGCTTCTTCTACTTTCATATCTCTCTTCATACATGCATTATTATTATCATCATTAGCAGCCTTACTTAGTCTACTGCTGAATATAAGCTACCCCTGACGGGTTTTTGCCCATAGTACCAACATTGGGCGTATTGGTTTTAGATCGCAGAAAACGACTTCTCGCCTCGCTTACACCGCGTCATAATAAATAGTATATTTTCATAAATTAAAAAACTAGGAATGTCTACTTAAATATTGTACCTACGCCAATCTTTACTTAGCGCGGAGCTTTAATAATTTGCCTTCTTTAGATCGAATTTTATTTTAATACTAGCTGCTCTGTGATGGTTGAGAAGCAGTTGAAAGGCGCACGTGATAACGTAACTAAATCCTTGGTATAAAATATATCACTACGCCACCTTATCGAACGTCTGCAGCGTCAATAAATATCCATTAACGACAGAGCTTCTCAGCTCCACGTGCCCTCGCTCCTCAGCCAACCGAAAGCCGTTTTTATCACTACATTTACTTGTAATCGGCCGGCTCTTGTTTACGTTTCAGCTCCCACAAGCACGTGTTGGCTGTTGAAATATGTAATTACTACGAGCGCATGTAGCGTTCCGTGAAGGGCTGCTTGGAATCGTACAGGCGTGAAAATTAAAACATAATTTTCTAACGGGTGTTGTGTGAGTTTAAAATGAGTGATTTACAACAATTTTCACTCTGTTTGTTCACGGGACTAAATTCATCGTGTGAATGACTGGGGAAAAGTGGGCACTTCAGTGAAATAGGCGTTATGTTATGTTATAACGATAATAAATTACCGTTTAAATATTTTTGTTTAAAGTTAGATTAAAGGCGGAATGCAACCACACGCGCACGCGTGGCTTCGTGGCAACATGAATCTCCATTCATAACCTATGCCAAGAAGTGTATGTGCATACATTTTGCCGAAGAGAAAAATGTTCTGTCATCTTTCATGCCAATGAAGAACATGTTTTTTCTTATTATACTATTAAATATGGTATCAAGAGCCAAAGACATTTCATGTTAGCCAACGAAATATGATGATTCTTAAACACGAAAAATATGCAAATTTGATATAAACACGATTTAAGGCTTTTTAGATAATTTTCTGTCGTATATATAAAAAATGAAGTTTTATTTTTCGATCGTCAAGAAGTATCAAATTTATATTTTACTAAAAGCTTTTAGCCAACAATAAAGAATTTTTTTTCCAGGCTTGCGTGATTCATCTTGGGACTCATCCACGCTTTCTATCAAACGGGTTAGGGCTCAAACGGTATCCTATCACATATAAAAATGTATAACTGATTCTTTTTTTCTAGAACCTTCCAGATAGATATATAATTAATATGGGATTAAATTAAATTTTCAGTAATACTCACTTCGACAGGATTGCAGGAGACGCTGGACAGGACTGTGACAGCGATGACCAGGGCCAGCCTGTGCCTGCAGGCGCGGCGGCTGAGGTTGACTCCGTGCTTGAGTGACGTCATGACTGCCTCACCGCATACGATTGTGATCACCGCACACACATTTATCAACAACTCATCAACACACAATCTATATCTGCATGATTTTGTAACGACTTTCCATTTACATTACATTTATTTTATGTTGACTACGGGCTGACTATAAAACATACAAATCACTAATGGTCGAATGGTATAAAAAATTATACACATTGACCATTTCTAATTGAACATTCGCAATGCTGATAAGTTCTCTGTTATCGGTACCTCCTCCATCACGTGATCGATCGAACTATGTGGAATTATTACGATCGATGTTTAAAATTCAATGCGTTTGAATGGAAAATTGCAATAACACTGGCCTAACAGGAAAACGCAGTATATCGAAGATGCAATAAAAATGTAATAAACATATATTGTTACTAAATTTAAACTTGGCTCGTATGTTCGGAATTTATTCATTTGATTATTAAATTTATGTAAAAATAGGCATTAATACAAGTTATTGTTTTACATATATCGTTACGACAAATCTTTAGGGGGAGGCAGAAAGCACTGCACACCAAATATCCTTATATATCAGACCTATTTCTTTCACTTGCTAGATGTGTTAATATTTAATATTCATTTACTTTAAATGACATGACAGAGATAAATGAACTGGTTAACTAATATTTCAGTTTTAAACTGTCAAGTCCCCAATAAGTATTTATCATTCGTGTTAAAAGACTTTCGTGTTGTGACATCTTAAGTAAGGTTAAATTAAATTTGAAAGTTAGAGTAGAGTTGACATCGGTGTAGTGAAAATTGTGAGATAAGTTTCAAGGCGACTCTAGTGGTGTTGATAAATGTCCAGAGAACGAGTGGTCTGGGCGGTACATTGACGGTGATGGTGGGGGAGGGGGCAGGCGAGCCGGCGCCAGACGAACATTCTCCAAGGATCCCTGATAAATTCAATGAACTGCCACGTCTAAAGTTCAGTCACTCTAAACTCCAGAAATTCCTAAGAGACTACGCTAACATATGAAATGTTATTATCTTTACTAAACCTGTTAAATCACATGTATTTGTGTCGTTTAGAGTTTATAGAGCTTGCGTCCATTTACATACGAGTATGTACATATAAGACTTTATTATAGATACTATTCCTGCCAGCTTAGACGTAAAGATTAAGGGTTTAAATAGAGTTAAAAATTGGTTTAATCAGATAATGGCTTACTATTTATTAAAGGAGATTAACAACGCACTTTATTTTACATGACAAAACATCACGCTTGTTTTTTCCAAAGGGTTAGGTAGAGGTAAGCATATATTATCTTATGTAGTATAAATGCCGAGCATATGTAAATGAGAAACATTACATTACATACTTTCCTTACTCTCTTTGTTTATTAAAATCGTTTTTCATAATCAATTTAGTCAACTAATATCTGAAAACGCTTAACAAATTTCGTAGTCCTTCGTCCGCGCGATTTTCGTAAAAAGGGGTGGGTACAAAGTTTTTGCTTCACGTATTAATATATAGATACCTATGACAAGTCTGTAATAAATTAGTCTACGGTAACGTGAAAAGTAAAAACAAACACTGTTCACGCTTCCTTAGCTATACATTACTTTAAGACATTACCATATAATGTATATACACATCAATACCTATACAAACCGAATAGTCGTATTATTCACGGGAAACGCAAAAAGGTTTTTGACAGAAAAATGAACCCCGAATTAAATGGAGCTCTATAAACCGTATTTATAACGCGCAAATAATAATGAGGCTTTACGTCTGACGGACTATTCTTAGGGGCGTATTCAAGTAATGAAAATAGCCAATGCAAAGAACATTCTCGTATAAATTACACTGCGGGGAGGCCACGCGGGCGCCATATCTGCTCCGCCGCAGCGCACGCGATTGTTCTTTGTTCCTACGTTTAATTAAAGGAGGAACAATAACTGATTACGGTGCTAGTGCTTTTTTCTACATATTACAGTAATCATGACGTTTATGAGATAACCTATACGTCATCGTTAGTAGCGCACTTTATTCCGCTTATAACATAACATCCCGCCTGTAATCCCAGAAGGGGTAGGCAGAGGAGTATAGTACACTCCCATGTTACACCAGTTACGTTAACGTCCCATGAAATAGGTGGTGAGCCTTTAACGATTAATAATAAGTAATTAAAGTTTTGAAAAATATATACGGTTAATATATCTTAACGGATGTACAGTAACCAGATAAAACACAGAACTAATACTAGTACCCATCACACAAATATTTGTTTTGGACGGGATTCAAAGCCACGATCGCCGACTCACTAGTTATATTCATTAACCAACGGATCAACGGGCCAGTTTATTGCTATTAAAAACTTATGTTTGTTTTGTTAAGGTCTAAAATAATCTATGATCTACATATGTATACTCTTATGTGCAAATATTGGTGTTGCTACAACACACACCGATAATCTAGTCAACTTTCTTTTTCGGACACAGTTTAATCAAAAGTTTAATTGAACAAAAACGATTAATCCTGCAAGAGTTAACAGTATTGTTGTCCGCCATAAGAATTGATTATGTAATAAAGAATCCTCCGAAGATATTTACAAGATATATTATTATATTCATGCAAACTAGTTATCTTCATATTTATCAAGTTCAGACGGAGTCTAGACATTCCTAACGTTCATTGGACAGATAAAAATGATCTTGGATTTATAGACATCTTTTTTCTATCTGTACACGAAATACGATTTTAAACTTGCATGACTGCTACGTATTGGTAGACAAAACATTCAAATTTTGTAATGTAACAATATAATTATAAATATTATTTATAATAATTATATAATAATTTTATATATATATTATAACAATATAATTATAAATATTATATTGGTACATTATATATGTATATGACTAAATGAATACATATGTTGCATGAATTCTCTGCTGGGAGTACAGGTTTGTTGTTATTATTATAACTAAAATAATTGCACTGTCATGTGTAATATACAACGACCTAAGAACTTTGAGTTTAAACATTTATTGTACTGTGTTCCACTTAGTAACAAATTAAATATTTAATGACAACTAGCGCCGCCGACCATCGTTATAATGTAGAGAGAGTGTTACATTGCGTTTCTATTCTTTATTATTTAGTGAAGACTTTTTCCAGAACATCATACAGACTGTGTGTTTCCTTGACCGAGTTACCGCGCCCAATACTTGTACTATATCAGCAAACATTCTACACGATTTATTGCTGAATTAGGACTCAGGGTAATGGTATTTTCTTTGATATACCTAGTCTAGATATGTATCTAGCTTTGATGTATAACTTCTATAAGTTCTATTTTTCTAGTTTTGATGTAGGTATAACTATTCTATTCTAAATGGTGTTGTGTCAGAATGTACACAATTGTTATTTTACAAATTTAATTTAATTCTAGTATATAGTTCTTGTAATAGTCAATTTGTGTACATTCATTTGAACTTATACTTTGTACCTTCGTACTATATCTGGAAACTGTAAATGAACACATTACAAGAATATATTACATTCATCGGCTTAACTCTCGTATGTTTTTCTCGGGATGGCCCGACTAAGACGACGAACGTTTCATGACGTGGACATGAGCTAAGTGAGTACATATATAATCATGGGTATAAACACTCACGAAATATTTAAAAGCAAAATGGATTTATTACATTTGAGCAACATCGAACATTCAACGATAAGGAGTCATCAATAATTTTTACCTTCAAATAACAATAGTAACTTTGACCTTCGAACATTTAATGATTAATAGTCATCAATAACTTTGGCATGTGACACGTGACAATGTGACGAACATACAACGATAAATAAATAGTCAAAGTAAACGGACTGAATTGTTAACAAACTACCCGAATTTAAGTAAAATGATTCACTGAAAATATGTAATCTTCGTTTCATGTTTGGAAGTTCGTGCACCTGTATTGAGTTGCTATGAGAAATTTAAAGCTGTACATGTCTGTCATTTTAATACTGCATTGCAAGAATGTCACCAATAGATAATAATGGTTCATTCCCGTAAGTCAAAACTCATATGGATTCATTAATTCCATTACAAGATTCCGCTGCGCTGCTGTAGTCTACCTATTCTCCAAATATCAACTTATTATACACACTCTTCTCCCCACCCAGGGTCGTCTGCTGGCGACGACCTTGCTGCAGTGTATATAATAACTACGTATTTCTGATCCATCTATGATTTTTGCAAGGCAAAATCTTTCGTTGCCCTCTTTTTTGTTTCCAACAAAATCGAATATACTGAATGACAGAAAGTATTCCATCAAATGTATTATGAAACAATCCAACAAGACCGAAAAGCGGCAATCGTTTTATTTCGTCCTGATCGACCTTCTTTGGTTACGAAAGATTAAAGCATCCGCAGACTCGAAGCTAGTCAATAATACATAATTGGCTTTCGGGGAGAACGTAACTTTTAAGTCCGAGCATAATACAATAGTTTAAAGTATTATTCGATTTTCTAACTTAAATTCTCGCTAGTAGGGAATTGTGGAGTGTAATTCCGATTTATTCCCGCCTTATGACAATGGGCTCACCCCTTACTCCTTGAAGGGCGAAAAACGTAATTAGTAAATCGTAAGAATACAATACTCCTCTGCCTACTGATTCGAGGAAATATAGGCGTAATTTTATAATATACCGTTCTAATATTTATTTTTTTTATGAAAATAAATTTTTGGAATATCAGAAAACTACAATAGCTTTTAGCAAAAAACTCCAAAAAATTTACAACTATGGACTATATCCGACTGATATTCCTCTATCTGACTCCTCCTCCACGATTCCTCCACTTCAATATCCGAAGTTAAAAGTTACGAGTTCGGGGAAGCCTTTGAATTTAATGGAAGTTATATAGGAATATACGCTGAACATGCAGGCCATACTTCAATCAGCCTACGAAAATGTATGAAGAAATGAATGGAACTCTAGTGTAGTTATTTTGCAAACAATGGATCATATTCTTGAAAACGACAAATTGTCTTTCGGGGAAACAATAATTATTTTGGATTTTATAAAAGACGAAAAAATTTATGGAAAATTTTAAAGTTGCTCTGAAAATATTAATTCATCAATGTAATCATATTTAACTACATATAATACACTAATTTTATTATCCAAATTACAATGAATTACTAGATTACTTATAATTAAAAAATAAATATTTCTAAGGATCTTCATATTGTATTAAATAATTTAATGTCCATAAAAGGTTAATTAAAAATAAAATAAAAATAAAACGTAATTATGTTACCGATAAAAAGTTTACGCTTAATGCACAGAAACATTGTTTTACAAAAATACTTAATAAATTTTAAGGTTTAGCATTAGTTGAAATTTATGTGGCTGTTTTCAAGCCATAAAAATAACGGCTGGTTTATACTAAGCGTGTTCTCGTGAAAAATGTTTTGTTCTAAGTTCGCTGCAGCCTTTGTTAGATTTTTGACAATGTACGAGAAGAAAAACGTCACCATACATATAAACATATGTTGATCACCATCACAAACCTACATAAAATCACACCTGTATGTCTCCAAAGAGATATTTAGAGGAATGTTGTACTACACAAAGGTTTTAGGAGTCTCATTGAATAGGTCAGCCTATAGCCATACACCAGGCACAAATCCAGACTACGAGCTGCTACGAGGATTTTCAAGTTCAAAAACTCAATAATTTCCTACCCAGGAATCGAACCAAAACATCTCACTTAGTGGTCGCACGTACAGCCACTAGACCAACGAGGCAATGATTATAAACGTACCTATACAATTATTATATATATATATGCAAACAATTTAAATGTTACCCTCCTAAAATACTGAAAAGTTCCGTCACGTGCATCGCCTTCAATCGTTAAAACTTGAGTTCTATACACGTGGAGTTGTACTGCGGGCGAATCGAAATCAAACAACGCGAAGAAGGAAAATTTCTACCCGTTACTAAGAATGTTCTCGGTCATGACATCAGTAAATGCAGTTAAGGTCGCGCAAACAGACCGTGACACTGGAGAACTATTATTTATTCATGTCGGGGGACGCCAAGTTAATACGATACGTAGATATTTATAGATTTCTATAATTTCATTATTTTCCATAACGTTATCAATCTATCCATTTTAATTTCGCACGTGTCGCTTAGATTTGATCGACGTTTTGTTTTTCTTCACAGGGTCCTATACAATGTTCGCCGAGAGCATCGAGTGTCAAGTATCTCTATCTGAACAGAACTGACGCGCTTCTTTTAAAATTTTACATGATATTTTCAAACCAATTAAATTTAAGTGATATTTTTCTAACAGCATAAAATATTTATGTAAATGTCTGTCCGTCTTGAAATATTTACCAGATATCCATTTTTTAATTTGTAGTATAATATACATTACCTACTTATACGGACTGATATTCTTAATAAAAAAATTATATTTCATTTAGGCAATAATTATTCGTCTTCTCAATGCGGCAACTTCTTAGTAAGTCCGCCTGTCTAAGAAAAAGCTTGATACCCGCGATAACGCAACTTTGAACTGAAAACACGTAAGCACTCTTAATAAACCAGTCATATACAAAAAGTAATATAGGAACATATACAAAAGCATCTCAAGTGTGTGTGTTTTTACCGAGAACAATAAAATAATTGTTTTGTAATGCACGAGAAATAGACATGTTTTCGTATTTTCAGGCGCCCTTATGTTCTTCTATGCCATAGTAATTTACAGGAAGCAGAAGGACAGCGTACAATTAAAACTTTACGTAATACTTCTTTCCAAGCTCTACATAACATTATTTGTTTTATCTATTTAGAACGTGGTTAGATAACACAGTTAATTTTGAGCAACATTCTGTTTAAAACTAATTACGTAATTAGAAGAACCTCCGCGGCAAATTTTAGGTAACCGTACATTTTTAAATACGATCTTATCGTAAGACTTAAATATTATTCAGAGACAGTTGCGAGAGACCGCTACGGAGTCGCGTAGACTGCGTAGGCTATTCATTACGTTGAACACTTCGCTTAGAGCTGTCTAGATAATTTACGTGAACCTACTCCTACTGAATAAGCGTTTCTTCATTATGATCTTCATTTTTAAACTTAAAATAATATGTAAACCGAGTAAAGCAATCGACTTTTATGTAAAAAATGATGAATATTTTTAATAAAACATCACACCAGATGCCTTTTTATGTAGGCACAGAGCACCAAGTGCCAAATATGTTTATCCTAATGACGTGACGTGCATCTTTTACGCCTATAAAAAGTTCTATAATATAATATTTGCATCCGTGTCAGGTCGGAGAAAGAGTATGTCGCTCGAAACCTTACCAGGACACCAAGGCGGCTAAACCGAACACTAGCAAATGACGGCATGGCGCAGCCTACATAGACACGGCTACATGCACGGGCCCCCGATGAACATCGGCATAGGCGGTGCGAGAAGTCGTGCTGAGCGATCCCCAACCCGCTTTCCTAGTGGGGATTATGGACAAAATCCCCTCAAGAAAGGCCTGTGTCGAGCAGTGAACTGAGGCTAATGATAATTATTTCTTTAACAGCCTAATAAAGTCCCCTTTCTAAAGAATCTTCTACTCTCATTAATATCATTTACATTTCAATACACAATTATAATGGCTGATTTTATACAAGGTAGTTCACGATGTGACCTTTGTCGAACGTATCAATTTATTACACGTCAAAAGGAATGAATGTCAAACGAACGAGAACGAAATGATTCTCTCTTTCCATTCGCGTACAGAAATAGGCTCGTGTGCATTTCAATTTTCCAGTCCATTCGTTCCTATCACCTTCGTTAAGTCTGTATACAATATACTGTTAATATAAACTAAGTATTGCAAACCATTCATATATTCGAATACTCTTAATAAGAACACCCACGCGAATAGACGAACAGTCTATGAGTAGAGTTCAATGAAATGTAAAATCGCAGGGTACGACGACCTGAATGCAAAAACGTAGCTATATTTTAAATTCATGTTTCAAGTGAGTTACAATTTTTATGAAAAACAACTTTATGTACAATACCTATATTATGTAAACGTAATGTTTCTTTACTTTGAATAAGTGGAGTTACGGAAAATTATGATTATAAAAACGTATTATTCTGCTAAATATTGAAGTGTGCAAATGCAAGTGTGCAAGATGGGAAATTAACATAAAATTTGAATTGATCTCGTATTTGTACATTCACTTGAAATTATTTTTCGATATTCTTTTAATTAATATGTACTGCGAATGTACGATGTAGTTGCCGCGGCAGACTGAGGTTTACGTATCTTGACCGAATAGGTCAGATATCTAATGTCAGATGGCTGATGGTGAAATCAGGAGTCTCATGACAGAGTGGTGAATCTAGAAGGACCACGTCAGGTTTGTAAGGATAGAAATTGATGGCACTCGGTGCTGATCGCCACTCTCTAGAGAACGTGTGAGGCAAAAATATTAGATATTATTAAAGTACTTTATACTGGACTCCGTTTGACTATATTATATTATTTACATACGTTAACGCCGTAATTACTGGAAATAAAAAATATTTATTTAAGAGACGAAGATAGGATAATAGCAATAATATTCATATTAATGGTTTATATCCATATAAAATAATGTAATATAAAAACAAATTTATTCAACGTTTGATTCCCGACACCATCTAAAAGCGAGAAGATAGAGAACACAATAGCTTGTTTTATCAGATTATTGTCACTGGAGAGCTTCTGAAAATGAAAACACTGGCTTCAATATCCCTTATGAAGTCCGGGACCCTGCACTGCGGTGTTTTAAGTTCGTTTTATTAGCGTAGTTATCTTAATCGGGAGCTTAGAACGCCTCCGGCTACATCTTATTAAGTAAACTCTTTTTGCAGCTCTTACTACTTTCATTAACATTTTTTCACACGTAAATGTTTAATACAACATTATTAAGTAAGTATTTTGAGACGTTTCTACACACGGTCCTCTTTTTCTAAAGGCAAGACCTATCCTATGGTAACCAGATAGATCATAAACTACATGTATAAGTATAAATATGCAAATTTATTTATTTTAAATACAGTACACACTTTATTTCAATCTGTGGGCGAAATCCAAAATGGCGGCGCGGGATAAACTATTTAATTATATGTATTTTTACAGCCAGGAATAAATGTTTTTAGATTACGTGAATGAGAGTCAAATATTTGGAAATAAAATTCAATGTTAGTTCACAAAAAAACTTGTTAACAGATTTAGACACTGAAGTATAAACAGCCTTATTTTTGAAACTGACATCTGATGTCAACTTAGGTATCGATCCAAGGACAATTTTATTATTTCAAGCAAGACGCCGTTGCTGTCCCTAGCATAAGTTGGAATGTCTAATGAAGGCATAAACAGAATGACGAGGGTGGTGTCCCAACAGCTGTAGCATGAAACGTCGGTTCTATCAGTTTGTAACATGTAAATATTTAAAATAACGAATGTTTATATAACGGCTGAAAATATTGATATGTTTGTGAGATTCTTTTAATTGTACATTTTATATTTTTTTAACTATGTATAAAGTGGGTAATAACGTAAATAAATAGCTTCTTACTAAATATTAAATAGAATTACGAAATTAACTCAGTGTTATAGAATTTTCTAGGACAGATTATACATAATATGTCCAAATTGGTTCTTTTTCCTTTTATACAATCTATACACAATGGCATATAATATAAATAAAAGCACTGATGTGCGTGTATGATAAAAGCGTAAATAGTAGAAGAAATGTATCATGTATGTAATGATAGATATATAGTATATAACATTCGATGCTATCTACCTAGCCCTAAGGGGAGATAGCGTGACAACATAACATTAATAATAATAAATATAACAGAATAAACTCATTAACAACGCAGTTATATAATTGCGTGACATGTTGTTACATATGCCATAATTAGGAGCGGCAATTATTATAATACGTTTATATATAGATTAGTTGGATCAATTATGTATTCATGAATTGAATTAATCTTGCTTCCTACAGGCACGTAGTTTCATGGCAATTCCCCCGCTATGACTATCAAAATGCAAATAAAGTAATTACTAAACCCTACTTTGAATTCGCTAACGACTACGTACCTACACAAAGATCAGCGCAAAGATAAAAAAAGAATAAAGATATCGATTGTAGATCTTTTAATTTATGTGAAGATGTGAGAAAGAGAAAGTAACTAAACCTCATATCTTGATTAACGATACTTAGCATGTGTATTTGTTGTGGGTGAATGGTAATCTATTAAAACATGTGTTTAGCTATCTATATTTTACGGTTATACAACTGCCTCGTTGAAGGGGTGGAGCACGATTGCTTATCAAGAGATTCGAGGTTCGAGGTTCGATCTCCGGATCGGACAAAGTACGACGATTAGCCTAGGTGTATAAGTAAATATAGGTGTATATAAATGAATACTATTTACTATTATTACTATACTATTTACTATTTACCGAAAACATAACAGACAAAAATATTGTGTTAAATTCAATATTTTGTCTTAGGACCCAATTGGGGTACAAAAAATCGCAGTAGAAATATTGTCAATTCTCAGAGACTAATATCTCCACCAATTTTCAAAAGTTTAGCTAACAAATTATCTTACAGAAAACGCTTGTTGTTAAAAAAAATAAAGAAAAGGAGAGGTTCAAAGGGCCTATACTAGAAATCTTAAATACTGGTTTGAATATAACAGACAAAACGACCGGTATTTCATATACACGCTAGGAGTATCTACAATGGAACGTAGCTTTGACTAAGCCAATAAATATGTAGAGCAAACCTCTTGCCCGAGTCTCATGCAGTGCAAGGAGAGTTTGCCCAACTATGAGCTATTTAAGCATAAATAAACTATGGGTTATTTAAGTAAGTATAACTTACCACAGAAAAGAATTCAAAAATATTAATTTTTGGTTGACTCCATAATAAATCTAATACACAACATGTATGAAATCCAAAACAGACATCTTCTAAATACACGCATACCATCAATCATATACCTACTTAACATTTTAAAAAATTGAAATGTACTCGCATGCTGTACCGAGAATCGAACCTGTAGCCTTAGTTCAAAAGTCTAGCATGATCGTTGTAGTGACGTTCTAACGAAAATTTCTTTGCAATTTCAGATTTTTTTTTATTTAATGCTATGACAAATAGACTCTCCACCTGATGGTAAGTGGTGACCGTGGCTTAAAGGCATTTTGAAACATCAGAAGAGTTACCAATTTTCCCTGCTTTAAAGAAAGTTTTTAATCTTAGGTTTTATGAAGCCCATGTCGTAGCGTACTGTACACAGTCTTTGTGTGTCCTTAATAGATTGAGAAAGGCCGTCTTGTTACCGCCGGGGACACATCAATCACCCCCGTCTCTTTAAACAGGTTATATCATAAATATATAAGAAAGTATTATATCACCATATTAATACTTTATAATCACCCAAGGTCACTTAGGGGGTAGACAGAGAGCACCGAATGCCAAGTATCTCTATCCCTACACCGCTGCCGTGATCCTTTTACATTCATTAAACACGCACACCGGTTACACTGAGAATTATATGACCGTATAATTTAGTGTTGTACACGTTTTTTACTACAAATTACTGAAAAATGATTTATAGTAAATAAAATTTTAACTTGGACTAAATTGAAATGTTTTTGTATTCAAACATTATGTTTCTTTATTAAATTTATCAAGTAAATTTGAAAAACACTTCATGCATAACAATCTACTGCCCTGGAACCCAACCTTCATAATAATATTCTATGAATATTAATTTTTACTACCCCAACTCGTTTTGGTCTGCTTACTTTTATTGAATACAACGATATTCTTTAAGTAATGACATTTTAACGAAGTGGGTATTTAGGTTTCATTATTAACATCCAATTGAAGTAAATTAGTAATGATATGGAAATAGGAATCAAAGGAAGATGGCGCATGTTTTCTCAGTATTTAATTAATTTCACAATATTAATATCATTAATAGCAGGTCAAATCTGGACAGAAAGGTTTTGCAGTAGGTTCTCTCTGCCTCTACCGTTAGGGACGGCGTAACAATATAATAATAAAAACAGTAAAGTAATAGGTAGTCCTAATTTCATTAATTAGCCAGTTGTAAACAAAAATTCCACTTAAACTGTCACTACTGTAAGTCGCTCAGAGATCAATATAGAAAAAAAGAAAAGTTAAAGCAGTCCTTTTATCAATCCCGTGTTAACACAGTCTTTCAGTTTATAATAAATACGAGTACTTACCTACTCATACATTTGTATGGCATTACTATAATAAGCGAAAACGATTTGGGTTGGGTGGCGAAGGTTAAAAGTACCGCAGGACCTCGAATTGGCACTAAAACTATGTTACTTTGCAGAACACATGTAACAAAATTAACTAAATTTATTTTTATGTCGATATGTTGATTACATATTATGTAAGTATGGATTCGATTTTATAATGATAAATCAAGTAAAAGTTAGCATAAAACAACAAAATAATGTAAAAAAAATCGCGTTTTAATCTAATAAAGAATTAAATGAAAGTATTTTAAAAAGGAGTTTAATGCAGTGATTGTAAAATGTTTTTTTTTTTTATAATTGAGTACAACTGAACATGTGGCTAAACAAGCTGCATTTTCTCTACGAAAATAATTGGTACATTAACCTTGACCGTGCCACAACTCACACGAGTATCGATTCATAACACTGTCAGGCTATATAAAAAATTGTCATTATGAAGCATATTATGGTTCAAGAATTTTTAAATATCGATTTCAAGACGCTATAGAAATATTATTGAGTGTAGCAAGCATGACGTTCTTACGATAGTATGTGATTATGAGGGCAAGTGAACTGCTTCAAAATTACGTCACGGCAAGGATACGGTTATATAATACAATTTTTGATAATACTGATTCAAGATTTTCTCAGCAAACAACAATTTGTCTCATGTTGTTAATGTTTGACTGGAAAGAACACATGCGCCGAACTATATTTTTTTTTCACATCCAACTGCACGCTTGTTATTAAATTGTAAACCTGTTTATATATACCACAATTTTTTTTGTAATATCTTCGTGAGCTTAAAAACCGCTAGAAAATCGGTAGTAAATCAGTCACTGAGAAAATTAATATTTTATCGATTTTCAAACGCCTGACGCGTAACATTTACGTAACGTTCGGATAGAACAGGTATACCTACGTATTGGGAACACACTTGCACGCACGTTGTTTACAACACCAAGAATAGTCCACGAACGGTGTAATGTGGCTGTTCGTGGATCATGTGTTCGATATGGTGGCCATATTTATGGTGTTGACTAGAACCATTCAGCATCACGAATGTTACAATCACTATAACGAATTGGTGTATTTTACGGTGATGATGTTGAAGCGGATGTGTTTGGTGATTATTTTTAATTTATTAATGTTGATTGTTTGATTTTTAGTTAGCAGTGTATCGCGGTATTGATCGCGCGCGGGGTTGCGGCGAGGTGCGCGCTCGCGGCTGGTGTCGCCGCGACTGGGCGGCCGCCCGCCCGCCCCAGCAGATGCCCTATACGACTGCGCGCAGTTTTGTTTTGGCCCTCCGCGGCTATTGGGGAGACTTGAGCGAACGAAATCGTCCAGTCGAATTAAATTGTCAATAAACTTAAATTGGCTGCTCTTTTATTGTACATCGGTTATCTTGAACAACCTTTACATTTAAAAGCTATACCACTGTCCTAAGTAAATGGTTTTATCGTAAATGCTAGGTTTTATTGTAAAGTTTTATTATTATTATAAAAATTATTGAAGAACACAGTTGATTTTATCATTCTATTTATTTATGTTTGTTTTAAAAACAAGTGTTTGTTTTGAGCTCCTCGTTGATCGTTAGGTTGCAAGCGCGACTGATGGACAAAAGGTCTTAGGTTCGATCTACGGATCGGCTACTACTGGGTTTTTCTAATGTGAAATATCTAGTAGTTTGTGGCAACAATCTCACCCCTGTTCCATAGTTGGATGTAAGGGTAACTGGTGAAACGTGGGAGCTCGGCCTACCTCTTCGGCTATTACGGGGGTGATGTGACGTTTTTTCTTACGTAAATTGAGGATCACTTCTATTTATGTTTCATAAGTATAAATAAAGGTTTAATTACATCTATCTTATTATGAAAAAAAATGTTATTGCTGATAATTTTTATATCTCTAACTAAAAATCTTAAAATCGGCCTAAACGAAGGCGAAGGCTGAAAGTACAGTAAGTTCTAAATATTAATTGTTGCGATAGTGGTAAATAATTAACCCTTGGCCAAAAAATAATTTTGACTAATTAAAAAAATTTATATTGTACGAAAGCTTACATACAGTACAGCAAAAGCTCACTAAACGAAACCTCTTGAATTCAAATAATTTGCAATTATGTTAAAACAGAATTAAATTTTACCACTTGAGGGAGTTAGAAGTATTGGAAACCGGCGTGCCTGTATGAATTGACGAATTTCGAATAGGCACGGCCGGTCTGTAAGGATAAAGATAGTTGGTACTTCGTTCTCTTTGCCTTCCCATAAGGGGACCTGGCGTGGAGATGTAATATGTATATAAAACATGATGTTTTGTTATTGTATGTACCTATGTAATAAATTTTACCGTATTTGGAAAGGTTAATCAGCGGTGATGCGGGAATAAAATATAATAAAGAAAGAAGAGCGGAAAACATTGGTAAACATCATGGTCGGAATACAGACAAGTTCCACAAACGAGCGAAGCCCGCATTATCGCGGGATATTTCGCTGTTGTGTGCTTCAAATGGAATTTAAAGAACGTCGTCCAATAAACCGTCCACCGCCGGACTGAACCAGCCAATCCAATCTCGATTTTCAATAACGAAACGGTGAAAGAGAACATGATGAGAAAATCTGCATGTTTGAGAATCCTCTATTATATTCTCCAAGGCATGTGAAGACTGTCTAGACTCTAGCCGCATTTGTACCGCGTGGTCAACTATGACCTTCAGTCTGCACATTTTATGAGGAGACTCGTGTCCAACCGAGGAAAGATAAAAAAAAATTGGTGATGATGATGTTGAGACTACAAAAGGTCATTAACACTAAACGTGCCAGACTGCCTCATTGGTCGAGCGACTGCAAGCGCGACTGCCGGGAGATCCTGGGTTCAAATCTCGGGTCGGATGCTATTGGATTTTTCTAATTTAGAATTTCTAGTAGTGACTCGGAGTCTGGATCTATGCCCGGTGTATGATAATAGGCTCACCACCTATTCTATTGGGACTTAAACGTAACTGGTGAGTTGTGGAAATGTACTACACTTCTCTGCCTACCCATTCGGGGATTACAGGCGTGATGTTACATTACATTAAGATTAAATGGCTGGAATTAACAAACAGAAAGTATAAGATCTTCCTTAATGATAGCATTACAGACATAGAAAGTGACCAAAAATCGGGAGAGCTTAGGTCGGAATTGTTAACACTTCTAAATAGTCCTAAGCTTAAACCCACACATTCTCACTGGCTTGGAGGCTCGGAGTTTTATAAGCAGAGTGAGATTGACTTTAACAGGTGCATGTAATTAAACTTAAAGAATACAGTCTCAAATCCGTAAATAAATACAAATAAATCTTTCTCCCGACCTTATGTTAGGGCCTTAACCCTTATCTTGAAAGATCCATGTCCAACAGTGGAATGATAAAATGGTTGGTGATGATGATGATTTTACGATGGTTGCAGTTTATAAAATGTTATTATGTAGGCTTTCCTCTCTATCATTATTTCATCGTCATAGTCCGCTTTGAATGTCTACTGCTGGTCATAGGGCTCCCGTCTCGGCGCCACTCCATACAACCGAAACTACATTATAACACAACCTACAAAATCAATTTGTAAACATCGTATATTCGAGAAAACAATTTGACTCTCAAACATTAATTCAGAATATAATTGCAGCCGAAAATAATAGTGGTTACGACAAAAGCGTGGAATAACTGTGCGAATAACTGTTTCGAAATAGTCGCAAACCGGAAACCGTACATTTCAGCGTTCAATGGTTCCAGTGCGACATTTCGAAAGCGAACTGAGAATACCGGTGTTCCGATTAGTACGTTTTACGGATGCAAGTTCGTAAAAGTCACAAACATGTTACTATAAATTCCAATACGAAATGGCGCGAAGTCTTAGACTAGTGAATTTACATGGATATAAATCTTTATATTCTAACATTCAATTATATAACAACTGATGAGAGACCTATTTGGTTTTTATGACAATAACATTGTTATATAATCTGTAGCTATGCATTTAAAGTATCCGCGGGTTGCAAATAATTGTACTGAATTTTTCAAGTCTCTAATTTACACCAAATTGAATTAGTGCTCATATTATCGTTCAAAGTGAACAGTAATACTGAAAATTGTATTTAGTTTCAATTTTGAAGGTAAGAGGACAGGTCACGATCGCACTCATATGTCTAGTAGCGGACTGAGACAAATCATTTATGACGATATTGATAATCATGATGATCATTGTGTGTACACACGCAATTTAGTAACATATCTTATTATAATAACCGCTGCAAGAACGAAATGACTTTGCTTCATACGACTATGTATATTATGTTAGTTGATTTCTAACTTTGGCAAAAGAATGTGCGGGAAGAGGCTTAAGAATGCTTTACCAGCGAGTCTCGTGCCGCTGTAAAAGGCACATGCCTATCTCGCTTGTTGATTTGTGTGTCAATGGGCCACACGGATGACCGCTGAGGAAATATTGTACATGGTGTTCGAGACAAGGAATATTCTTACGAATATACACGTAAATGATGCAAATATGAAATTATTTAAAGTTCAAATGACTTTAATAGTGCGCATAATTAGTTTAGGTGTAAGTTACAAAATTATAAAATAGGTATACCTACTACGTTCAACTGTTTTGGGTATAAATATATTAATAAAAAATTAAAAAAATAATTTAATGCAAGTATTACCTACCTACATTGTTACATAAAACATAATAATCAATTAATTAAATTTCACCTCTATAAAAAATTATAATTCGTATTAAAAATTATTCAATATTCATTATCATTGTAATATTAATAATTCATTATCATTGTCAATCCTTACATCGTCCCATTGTTGGACACCGGTTTCGCATGTGATTAGCTTGTCCTAACATAAATCATGATGGATTAAAATGTGTACCTGTATTAAATTTACAAGCTCAATGCTTACATTAGTTCACAAAATATTTCATAGTTATGATTATTCTTTAAATAATTCAACAATCGCAGCTAACAGAAATCTAGTCTCTGCCATGATAAACGGCCGTGACAATGTGTATTTATGTTTATATGTATATATGCACATACGTATTGTATTTATGTAATAATAATGGACTTATTCATTCATTCACCACCCGCAGGGGTTGAGTTTCAGGAAATGCCACTAGGCATTAAGTTCGCCCTTTGTCACAATGTTATTATGAACGTGTCACAATAATACGCTTTAACAAATATCTACATACCTAGTCATCTGTATATCGAGGAATATCAAATGATGTAAGAAAACAGATTTTCACATGGGTCTGACAGGAAAAATATGAATACAATACCCTAATCATATTTGGTGTCTTCTCAGGTGCGACAGAACATGATCTACATATATCTGGAATCATCTATTTTGGATCTAACGTGCTTCGTCTACACGTCACTCTCTGGTACTCTCTGCTGATCATGTAAGGATCCGGTGTAATCGTGTAACAATTATTTATATTGGAAACATGCCACTGATTATATCGGTTTACGGTTTAAGACATTTATTTTGTCAAAAGATTAATAAAACAATCACTTACAGAGAAAAATAAAATCAAACTAACATTCATCTCCTAAAACACCAGTACCGCCCAGATATATGCGAAATTCTACTTCAAAGTAAACATAAAGCAGTAGACATGTCGCGAATTTACACTGACACATTAATCAAGTCAAAAAAGATTCATTATTTAGCCCGTTTGAAATACACAGACTTTGCTTAGAGAACTGTTGTTCAATTAGGTCCCTGAACCGCTGATGAGCACTAAAAGCATCTTAAGTGGTCCTGTCAAGGCCTCATATAATTAATAAATAGTTTGAACGAGGTCAAATATCTACAAATAATAATCTTTTGTTACCGAATAATTTTACTACAGAGTTACTGCAATAACTTTTATTAATGCGAAATAAAATTTAGTCAAAGAGTCCTTCGCTACAAAAAGTTTATGACTTACACTGGAGTAGAAAAATGTCGGAAATATTGGGATTTTCAGCTCAATGGACACCTAGGTCCGGCGTACGTACATAGATGTTCAGTTATCCATTATTCAACACTTTTATATAGTACGAACTTCGCGTATATTGTCGTGTACTGCAGGTTGAAGTACGCAACAAAAGAGTTATATTGCAAGTAGATACTCCAACAAAAAGCTTTTGGAGTGCTTTCCACTCGACGCTGTATTTGCTTAGAAATGTCACAGCATACATAATCAATAAAATGTGTATATATATATATATATATATATATATATACATATATATATTTGCATGAGCATTGTGTGTATAAACTATCATAGTATATAGTACTAATACCAATAGATACATGGATACAGGTAGACCAATATTCACGTGTCTCGAACAAATAGGTCAGCGATTGGTTGATGGCGGAGTCAAAAGTCTCTGAAACTGGGGTTCGTTTATGGCGAGAGTTATGAAACTGAAAGTAATACGTCAAGTCTGTAAGGATTGATATATTTTACACTGTGTGCTTCCTGACAACCCAGCAAGGGACCTGCCTTGTTGATATAACAATAGTATCTTAAAATTAAGTATACAAGTGTATTTTATCGATTTTTATAAAAATAGAAGATACATTCTCAAATCACTCTAGGAAACTTGTAATTCTGTACTTATACAATGGACTGAATCTTTTCCAATACAAAACAATTACTGCTGTGAATGTGGGCGATATTTTTATATCAAAACGAAAAGAATGTAATTTATCATAAAACCCTACCTTCTCCATCTGATGCTTTAATCGACTTATTTTTTTGGTATGTTTTAAAATATAGTATAAGACAAGGTTCTGAAAAAATTTGCATAGTTACGAAACAGTTAATGTATAGTTCTGTTTTCATTTTAAATTTCGAATATATGACCGCGGAGTACTTATTAACCAATCGTTACAAGAACATGGCAGCATGCCCATATCCATCCTCGTTTTTCCTCTGTTATTAATCCTAATAACTTTAAGAGACGAGAGAAGTGAAGTAAAAAACTTCAATCAGATCTGAAAATTTGATAAAGATAAAAAATGGATCTTCTACTACTGCTCGAGAACATTAAACCTGCTAAACATTACTTAACTTTACAGAAAGCCTGCGACATGCAACCACATCAGAGCTACTAGTGCCAGAGACAGTTGCCATTTCCAATTTAGCTCTAAATCTACCTCCTCGAAGTATCGGGCTATATTTACACCCACGCCATGTTTTCCACAACGGGATATACCACGTGTATTCAGTTTCACAATGCGGCTGTCAAGTTCAGTTAATGTCAGGGCGATATCTCGCGCGCAATGCTCCTCAAACTTATCCTATTTATAATTGTAACTCTAGTCGGTGACGTCATTAGGACACTAACATTGTTTCTATAAAACGGGAAATATTTCTCCTTCCGTGTCGGCCACTATTCCATATTAATTCTTTACTATCTTAGCTTTTTATATATTACCCACTTACTACGTACTCCGCAGTTGTTTTCAATCGAATAATGATCAAAATACGTACCAAAATATATTAAGCGATAGTATCATTTTGTTCCTTAACTTCAAAATGTCATAGACTTAAATCTATCTATTGTTCACTTCATGAGGTATGTAGTGTTAGTTTTTTAAGTTTTGTTTAAAATAAAGTGCTGGAAAATGTTGTCAAATAATACGCACATACTTTTATTATATTTTCATCATCATCATCATCATCAGCCTATCTCAGTCCACTGCTGGACATAGGCCTATTATAATTTACTGCCATAGTATACATTATATTTTCCGTAGACTTAACAATACCGTAAGAGCACATTTTCTTATGAAATCGCGTACTTTAAGATATTTTCCAGGACAATATTTTTGATTTCGAAAATCAGTCGTACTGTAATAGGCCGGATTTAATGTAAAATGTATATTAAACTTCAGAACACGTCTTGGCGTGTAACGTAGTTTACATAAACCGATCTGGGTTATTTGCAGCGCTGGGCGCTGGGTACATGGTCATTCTGTTTATGTGACCTAGAAAACATAATGCTCATTTCATGTAAAAAGTAGAAGTTGTGCATAACAGTATTCCGAGGCGTTCACTCTAAAAAAATCCCTTTTGTGACCTCTTAACCTCTCAAAATTTAATAAAATGGGCATGTTTGCCAAGACTTAACTAATTTGGTCTGGTCACTTGAAAACGATTATGAGTTAGTAGATACTGGATATGAAATAAGTGAGGAAAAAATGTATATAGATTACGATTAGGTACTTTATATCAGCATCATCATCATCATCAGCCTATCTCAGTCCACTGCTGGACATAGGCCTCCCCCAATGAGCGCCATCGCGCCCTATCTTTACTTTATATCAATGATTTTATAATATGCTAAAGATTTTGTCCAACAATTGGCAAAATAGAACGCTGTGAATCAAAACCCAATAGTGTCGAAGTATCGTCATCATCAGCGCCGTCATCGTACCACGGGGTATATTAAACATTAGTATCCTCTCAGAATGAGTAGGGTATAGGATTCAAATAATTCAATGTGTATGGAAGTAGAGTTCTGTAATGTTCTCCGGAAATTTATAGAATATACATATGTTGTATCAATGTATATATTTATGACTAAGAAATTCTCCACGAGTGGTTATTACTACATAATTAAGAAGCACTTCGAAAAATTATCACGACACACAGTCTCATGATACGTTACGATCTCGCACGCTAACGAGAGGTGGCATCTACAGGCTGTCTTAATTGCTTTTAAATTCAATTAACTCACGTCTATTAATTGCTACCCAGCAGCTGCTTACGTGTAATATTTTCTAAGCGTAAACAGGGCTATAGCTGACTAGTCTGCTCGTGATTAACAACATTAATCATCGCCCATGCCTTCTGGAGTAATCTTTGTTGTGTACATACCTACAAGCAATTATGAACATCTGCTCAAATTCGGAAAACCAAAAGAACTGGTTCCTGAAAACGCGACCGTGAACCAATGCGTTTTAGAAGTGGAGTTACGAAACAAAAAATCTAGAGCCATACCGATCCATTTGACGCAGCATTATTACAATGACGCCTTCAATCCTACATTGAAGAACATTAATGAAGACGAGAATTTTTTCACAATGGAAAACGTAAGTGACGGTTTTCTTTTCTTTAATCATAGCACAAATAATGTGATAAAGGCAATTAAAGATTTTGTCACAGATCAACTTGATGAAGCATTAAAAATATAATAATAAAGATATGCAAAGAACAAAAGTATCTGTATATATATACTTACATTTACATATATTTTATGTTGTTTATCAGCTGGTTGGTCATCATAGTATAGGATTCGCCTACTCTGGGATTAGATGGAAATGTCCCAAGATATTTATTTATCCATTAATCTTTAACATAAAACGCGAGAACACATTAATTTATCGTTTGATAATGTAATGATCATATTGTTGAAAAATCGGCTAAGCGACTGTGAAAAAATATACATATTTGTTTGTATTTAAAATTAAGAATTTTTGGTTAACTTCTTATAGTGTTCATGTAAAATTATATTAAAACAGCGATAATATTATGAGTGTATTATTGCTCAATACTAAATTCTTAATACCGAGAACTTTAATTACGTACGAAGTCAAATTAAAATCTCAGTACTCCTAAGCTCATTTGTAAGCAGAAATTTCTTCTCGCCGGATCTTCGATCCACTTATTATTCTATTAATTCCTTGCCTCGCATATTATTAGATATTGCAAGAATTGCTCCGGAAACTTCAAGTGGAGCATGTGGCGTGGTCGAGCGACAGGACGGGGAACTATTTGAAGGTCGTGTTCCCGCTGCCCACCGGCGACCAGTGCGAGACCATGCTGCACTGCCTCACGCAGCTTGGTATTGGAGTATGTTGCAAGTCCATTGTAAGGTACACCGTAATACATATTTTTAATCAGGTTTTGCATATTTGAGATTACTTATTATGTAAATATATCATCAATACAGGTCCCTTACAGGTGCTTATACTACATGACTATATTTTTGTATTTGTATGTTTCATGTGTATGTCTAGGGAACATATTGTATATATAAGCGATAAATAATTGTACATATTTTTTCTCAGCGTTGTCCCCTGCAACGTGGTTCATTCAGCTCTTGAAAATGAACATTTTGATGACGAAACAATGCTGTAAGTAAAATATTATTTAATACCAAAATGTTAAAAATTAACGAAATATCTACTAAACTTTATTTTATATACTATACATTTATATTTTAGACGAAAGAATGAGGAGGCAAAGCGTTGGCGAAGTTTTGTAGAGTCGATTCGCTCTAAGCTAACGGTCAAACAAGTGGTGGATGGGGTGCGAGGAGGGGGAGAGCTTTCTTTTGATTATCTCACATTGATAATAACAGCAGAGTAAGTATCTTCTTGAACTGTACATTTTTGCAAATTCGAGCCTTTTTCATTTGCTCCTGGTAGTTTTGATTTCCGTCTACCCTTTCAAGAGTCTGAAAGTTCATATCTTGACACGTCATTTTTAGTAAACAACACTTCAACTTTTTTTTTCGTTCAAAATTTTTTTTCCTTTCATTTCCTCCATATTTTCAAGAACAATCCAAAAAATTTCATAATAATCTAGCTATAGACTCAACTTCACAATGTTTTATTTGTTATTGATTGCAGTTCTCCTTTCTCAGTTCACTTGCAGCTCTGGGTCTTGTGGAGAATAATGCTTCGAACATCGTTGCCGCAATGCTGGTCTCACCACTGATGGGTCCAGTGATGTCGATATCTTTTGGAACGATAATATCTGACAGATCTCTAGTAAGGAGCGGTTTCGAAAGCTTAACTGTAGGCATGTTCCTGTCACTGATCTTTGGATTCATTTTCGGCTTAATCCTCGGAACCACGGAAATGCCATGGGGTTTTGGAGACTGGCCGACAGAAGAAATGAAGTCGCGGTAAATTTTTTGCTTCTTAATTTCATACTATAGCGCGTATATAAATATTTAAAAGACTTTTTAAAATGAATTGCAAAAAAACCTGCCGTAAATGGAACAAATAGGCACTAATATAATTACATTGACATCGTTAAAACAGGACAATGTCTAATTAGATTTACATAATTACGATAATATGTCATGACAATAATAATAAAATATGATAATATGTTATGAGCAAGAGGTTCTGGATTCGAATCCTGGGCGGGTATTGTTGGATTTTTTTAACTTAGATGTTCTAGTGAAAATTTCTAGTAGTGCCTCGGAGTTTGGATCTGTACCCGGTAAACGGCTACAGGCTTAGAACCCAATCCATATGGGACGTAAACATAACTAGTGAAATGTGAGAGTGCACTGCACTCCTCTGTCTATCCCATCTGAAGATTACAGGCTCGATGTTACTTTTTTATGTCCATAATGAAAAAAATCACCGCCGTGAAAAACACTGACGAAATTATGGGCATGACCTTAAACCTTCGTTACGAATGAAGTAGGTTGGCGCTAATGAAAGATATTTTTATCAACGTTATATTTTTATATTAGATATTATTAATATCATCACGCCAAGTCCGTAATGGGGTAGGCAAAGTACACCAAGTATCGAATATGTATTTCTCGTCTAACGCATGTACTTTACACGTAATGTGAGCCAAATGTACCTACAACACGTTATTTCCAACAGCCAAGGTTGACTGGGAAAGAAAGTCTTAAGACATCAAGTACGCTCTTGTATCTCTTGCTTTAAGATGTGTAATATTTCAGGGGCAATGTGCGAGCTCTTTGGATGGGAGTGCTATGGGCCCTGACCTCAGGCACGGGGGTGGCTCTAGCGCTGCTGCAAGGGAGCGCCGGGCCTCTCATCGGAATAGCAATATCTGCGTCACTGTTACCTCCCGTTGTCAATTGTGTACGTATTAATATTATTATATCGTCACGTCGGTTCCTTATGAGGTAGGCAGGGAACACCGAATACCAATATCTCCATCCTTACAAACCGGATGTTTCTTTGAGTGTCATCAATGTCAATAAACACGAAGAAATGTTAAGATATTATCCAACTTCGCTTTTAATGAATTAATTATGTCTGTGGGATGCCGGCTTCATTAAACGCTTAATACATAATTAAGCATTTTTTGCCCGCGAAATACCTTAATTTAAAATCCTCTTATGAAGCATATTTTTCCAGGGTCTGTACTGGGCGCTGGCCTGTATTTGGCTGTTGTATCCAGGCGTAAAGATACCTCATATTAAAGGGGAAACATACTTCGGGAACTCCTCATACACGCCTCTATATCACGATTACCTTCCTATAGAGTTTGCTGTCAATGGTAAACAGTTGGGATCTTTTGAACCTTTTAGATCTTTAAACAATCAGAAAATTTTATTTAAGCATTCAATGCTCCTAACTTCTTAAATATTCGTAAAATTCAATAAAGTCAAGCTTAGAGTACTTTTAGTATTTAGTCTTGAATTAAATTTGTTATACCTAGTTTCTCTAATGTTAATATTTTAATTCCTTGCTTGAACTGTCAGGTCAACATATTTATTTTAGTATCTAGTTAAGCCTATATGATTATCACAATTCAATCTATTATTTAATACGTTACACACTATTGTATCTGATGTTAAATTTAACTATTATTATTACGTCCTATACAAACCCTTTAAGGGACCTGACGTGTCGATAAAATAATGATAATGAAATATTACAGGAATAGTCAGTTGCTGCCTGACCATTGTCAATGTAATCTGCATATTCATCACGGCGATAATATTTCTGAAAATAAAAGAAGTGGCCGCCCCATACACCTCTACTCCGGATCTGAGGAGGTTCTGGGAACAGGACATCAGGGTGGCGCGGGAAGCGAACCGGGCAAACTTGCAGAAAGCTGAAGAAGAGGAACGCGCAGGGTAATAATAATAATGATTTACTGTGTCAGACATGATAACAAAGATTTTATCAATTTCAAAGTACAAACATTTGGCTATTATTAGCATGCAATGTCACGGTTTAGAAATAATGTAAAGGTTATAATGTGATTTATAGTACCTACCTACTGTCTATTTTTAATAGCAATAGGCTCGCGTTTGACTACAATTTCCAGCCAGAGATGTATCCCGGATGTAGCACTCTTATCTGGACAGTGCCTATTCATGTTTCTAAATAATCTTTTAAATCTAAATAGACTTATTTTAGACCATCAGAAGCTTGTGGCAGTTTTATATGAAAAAAGGTGTCTTTTATATTACCTATCTTACAAGATTTATATCTCGATATATCATTGACTTTATTGCTTGTAAGTTGGAAATACTTTCTACCTTAGTGCTTCCTGATGATTTAGATACGATAACTTGAAAATGGCCTTCTGATACAAACATGTATCCAATATATTACAAATATATTTTTTATATACCTATACAAACCTTAAAGTTGATAATTTCAAAATTCGACTACTTAGGTAGGTATTATTCTATTATTGGGGTAATTTTTCTACTTGAATAAACTATTAACTAGCAGTCAGTCATTATACGTTGCCACTGCCTTTGGACATGTGAAACCGACATTGATCAATAGATCTGTTGAATTAATATTAGAGTATATTATAGACATCAATAAATCTCTATGTACTAAGATCTATTTTGCATCAGTTTTTGTTTATGATCTAAATGTCAATTTTGATCCTAGACTGGTTATGGAAGATCTAAGCAATACTGACCTCCACGAGCTTAATTATCTTAGTATACAATTTGCATCAATTTTTGCAACGAGATTTATGATCTAAATCTCAATTTTGATCCTAGATTGGTTATGGAAGACCTAAATAATACTGACTTCGACGAGCTTAAAGACAAATTGGAGGCAGCGGTGGAAGAAGCGATGGATGATGAGACGTATCGAAAAGTTAAGAGAATGAGTTACCAGAGCCATAATGCTGATGAGGTAAACATCTATACCTACGTATCAACATTATCACAATATATTTTGTAGGATCTTAACAAAATAGCATTACGCCCGTAACCTCCGAAGAGGTAGGCAGATGAGTGTGCACATTCCCAAGTTCAGCAGTTTCGTCTACGAATGTTAATAAGTGTCCTAAAATTCTTGTTAAAGATACTTAGGTATATTTATATTCTAATTTCGCGGTCATTAAAAATATCTTCCGGTATTCTGAGCTACTCGTAAGTGGAGTGATCGAATTTCGTGCAATATTTGCTGTTGTTATTATTCACATTACATCCATATAACAGAAAATTTACTATAAAAATAATGATAGTACAAAATTATTAGTAAATTATTTGTTAAGTCCCATGTTAGTTGCCGTGCTATAAATACTCACACTATTAAAAATCTGTTTTCCCGAACACGCCATATGTAAAACATTAAAAATATGTTATAGGTAATCCGCTCAATCGGACTTCAGTCAAAAACCCCTGCGTCAGTGCGATCCAGTCTTATCAATTCGGGTGCAGCCACTCCATATACAAGCAAGTACAAGAATGAAAAGCATTCCAATAACATTGCCGCATTGGACAAGCTGTTGACGTCATTACTCGGTCTTGAGGAGAGCAGGAGAGGAAGATCCTTCCGTTCCAACTTAGGCACTCCGAGGAACAGCCGAGTGCCAGCTTTTGGCGAAATAAGCCACAATAGACGATCAGAATCATGGCCTGAAAAGATTTTCGAGAATGCAATAGTCCGAAACGTTTTACACGACCTACAATCGAATGGGAAAAACTCACCAGTTGAAGAGCCGTTTTTAACAC
Source organism: Parelbella ahira ahira (assembly GCA_018244795.1). Lineage (NCBI taxonomy): Eukaryota > Metazoa > Arthropoda > Insecta > Lepidoptera > Hesperiidae > Parelbella > Parelbella ahira. The sequence goes on along the minus strand of DWME01000050.1, from coordinate 979 downwards.
CTAAGTAGACATAATAATGAACGTAGAACAATATAATAATTTATGTAAACTGAAAAACATTTAATTGGAATAATAAAATAATGAATAAATAAATGAAATAATGAATGTTAATATAAAATTATTAACGTACAACGTAAAAGAACCGAGTACCAAATATTACTATCCTTAGAGAACTGAGAAAGTAATAATAATAGATAAAAAAATGTTTCATAGGTTGCAGCATTAAGAAACAGAAATTAAATTAGGAAATAATATATTGATGATCGTGGCAGCAATAAAACCAATATACACAAAACAACAACGATAAAAACACCATTTATTAATTATCACCACATTCACAATGTAGATTGTATGTTCAATAAGTCGCAGAATAAAAAATAAACCATACTTATTTGAAATAAGTATTTGTACATATATATATTTATTTATTTTCACCTGCTAAGACTATCAATCCTAAGAGTATTTAATCACAGCAATGCTTTTCTCTGTTAAGAGTTAGTAAGTGAGCAATTTTCTACAGGTAGACATATGTAATCGTGGAACAAGTGATTGTGAGGTGAAAAATTGCTTAAAACTAAATAACATGTATTTTCTAAACAGGTATAACCCGCGCACGAAAACATGACACTTGCGTGATGACGTCATAGCGGCATGTCTATATAACAATAGTGATGAGTGTATACCTCTATTTAAATTGAGAAAGGACGGTTTTCTATTATAGATATACATACCTACATATACATACTATGCAGGTGTTATCACGCAATGCTTGTAAATATGCAAAATTTAACACTTCTATATGTACCTATATAATACTTATAAAATTATGGATACACTGTTAAATATTATCAAAAAAATTCTATATTACCCATTGGTCCATAAATGTGTCAAATTTATATACAATAATCGACCCATTAGTCATTCCACTGTTGGAATATGGGTCTCCTCTCATATTGAGAGGGTTAAGGCCGTAGTCTGC